>OX457046.1:1050000-1150000 GCA_949752735.1 Lumbricus terrestris
TGCATGTATGAAGTATGTATGTACGCATGTGGATAATGTAACAATTTATTATATCAGTGACTCCCAATCCGTGGTCCACGGTCGAAAAGTGGCCCGCCAGGCCTTAAATAATGAACCAAAACCTCTGAAATAATTATATAAAATATACGCAAAAATGACATTTTGGACAGGATAAAATACAAAATTATTCTCTTTTACAAATTATTTTATTTGGATGTATATAAATAGCATCAAACATTCTATTTTTTACTCAATTTTGACTATTTTATATGCTCTTGGTTAATTAAATTTTGACCTTGTGGCCTCTTGATACCCTTATGTCCTCCAACTAAGAAAAAGTAGCCCTCACATCCTCGAACAACAACAAAGTGGCCCTAAAGTCAAAAAAGGTTGGAAATCACTGGTATATATGTAAGTATGCATGTATATATAAATGTATGTATGATGGTAGGCGTGTATCCATGTGTCCATGTATGTTTGTTAGTCCAGCATGCACACCCACAGTTCAATTTCTCGGGTTCCAAACTTCCAATGAACAATTATAGAAACCGCCGAGAATACCCACCTTCGCCCAGCCCACAGCCGCCACGCAAGTTTATCGCACCTATTCACCTCAATTCTTCCAGCTAGACAAAGACCCGCCTGGGTTGGGTTGTAAGAAGGGCGAAGAGAGGTCTGTGGCGGGGTGGGGTGAATACCCGTAACTGGACATCTGGATAGCATGAGTTGCATCGCTAATTATCAATGGGGTGGTGGATGTCGTGGACTTGGGGTGGGTGGGTGGAGCGGGGTATGGAAAGGAGCTGGGTGGTGCTTCTTGGGATTGGGCTGGAGTAGGGTTGCGATGGAACCGAGTTGAAAACAAAGTAAAACATTATTTTTTCCATGAACTCCGTACGTTGAAAATTTACCAATTTGGGTTGGGACCATGGGCGGAGTTTGGTTTCCGTTCTTGGTGGGGCTAAAGCCCTCCTGGGGGGCTAGTCCAGGAAAATATACCATTTACACGGTTAAAAAAATTAATCTGGGTCTTCTTGGGAGGCTTAGCCCCCCCTAGACCCTGATAAACTCCGCCCATAGTTGGGACGCAGTATAGGATGTGGCTTTGGGTGTGGTGGCCCAGGATTTGTGTGGGTGAAGGTGGAGTGAGGTGGGTACGGTTGGGGTATGTAATGCGGTGGAGCCGCGTTGAAAATAAAAGTTAAATATTATATTTTCCGTGAATTTCGTGTGTTTAAAATTTAGCTCCTACGTCTTGGCGTAGCGGGGAAATATCCGTGGAGGTCAGTGTTCATTCGATAATTTATATATAGCGTTCTTTCAAGAAAAAACTACTCAGAGGCGCTTCTGACTCCAGTGCGCCCAAAAAGAACAGTTTTAAGTTTTTAAAGGAAGAATCCTGGTAGATTTTCAGAGTGTAGGCGTAGCTCAAAATTAAGGCCATTGCAGACCACTGGACCAACCACAGAAAAGCTCGATTCTTCAAAGTAGCAGCACGAGCAAAAGGAATTAAGAGGGCTCCCTTATCAGCAGAACGTAGCGGACGACGTCCTTTGATACCAATGTAAGGCAGCATAGCTCTCAGAGGTAAATTGGGGCGAGGTCCGCGAGGCCCTCACAACATCGCCATACAAATGCAGCTACCCAGAACTCAATACGCTGGCAAAATTAATAGGGAGACAGTGAAGAACCTCCAACATGTAGTTTGAGACATGACTATATGAATTTTAGGGATTTGCCCAATTAATGTAAACAGCAACTAAAACTATTATCATTTTGTCAAATTTTTCTAGGGCAAATCCCATGTCTGTTGCTCTAGTTGTATAAGAAATAGTATTAGTGCAAATAATTATTAGCAGTTAGTCATATTCATTAAGAACAATGACAGTATCATCTATAGTGCCTCCCAATAATGTATTTACATGTATGTACATGTATGCATGCATGCATGTATATATTTATATTTATGCATGTATGTATCTATATATGTCTGCATATATCTATGCATATAAGTATATATGCATGTATGTATGCATGCGTGCATGCATGTATATATGTATGTATCCATGTAGGTATGTATGTATGTCTTATGTGTGTATGTATGTATGTATGCATGCAAAATGCATGTATGCAGGTATGTTTGTATGTATGTGATATGTATGTATATATACATGTATGTACGTTTTTATGTATATAATACGTAATTGCGTATGCATGTATGTTATATGTATGTATGCATATACAGTATGTGTGTATGTATATAATCTGTATGTATGTATGTAATATGTATGCTTGTATGCATGTATGTATGTATCTATGTTTGCATATACATGTATGCATGCATATAATCTTATGTGTGCATGTATGCATGTACATGTATATGTACATGTAACTTTGAATCTAATAATATGGGTAGGCACTGTATATATACAAAGAGGAATGTGGCCATGCATAATTGTATATATCTCATTGTATGCATTATGTTTGTCCAGAATGCACGCCAACAGTTTTGAAACTTTGCGCCTATAGATACATGGTCATCAGGGCCACCCAGTGGAAGGGTTGGCGAATCTCTCCCACCATGGGAGCAGGATGGGAGCAAAAACCCTAATTTTTGCTGTTTTCATCCCGTCGCCATAGTCTCACAGGTATTCACCTGAAACGTTGCAGATAGACAGAGTGCCACCGGGGTCATCTCCCCCGAATAAAATGTCCCCGGACAAAAAGTCCCCCGGACCACCATCAGCAGCATCATCATCAATATCACAATTATCATCATCAACATCGTCATCACCACCACCAACAACAACAACAAAAACAACAACAACAACAACAATAGCAGCGAACAAAAATTTCATCATCGTCACCATCATCAACATCATCATCGTCATCTTTTGTCATCTGACATAAAAAAAAAACACGCCATCATAGTCGTCATCGTTGTTAAATTATCATCGTCATCGCAGTCGCCGTCGTAATCGTCATCGTCACCGTCAACAAGATCAAGCATCCTCATTATCATCAGCATCATCATCATTGACCTCATCATCATCATTGTTGTCGTCATCGTCATCATCATCAGCTTCATCATGGGCATCGTGAACATTTTCTCATAATCATCATTTCTCTTCATCATCATCTTAGTCTTCAATATCGTCGTCAAAATATGGTGTAATCAGTATTATAATATAATCAGCGTCTGCATCGTCATTGTCATCATCATTTTCATCATTATCGTAATTTTTATAATTATCATCAATAGCATCAGCTCCATCATCGCCAACGTTACTATCATAATTATCAATGCCAGCATCAACATGATCGTCATCTTCATTATCATCATCAACATAAACATCATCATGGGGGCCAGGGTGGGGTGCGAAACCCCAAATGTTTTTCACTTTTTTGACAATTTTTCTGAAACTTTGTATCTAGACAGAGGGCCATCAGAGCCACCCGGTGGGGTGGTTGGTTAATCTCTACCATCATGAGGCCCACGGTGGGAGGGGAGTTGCGAAAACCCTAATTTTCGGTGTAAATTTCCATTCCCTTGCCATAGTTTCACAGCTAGACATATTTTTACGCGGGCCACCTCGCCTCTACTCAGCCCACAGCTCGGCCTGCAAGGGCAGGGTGAGGCAGGGGGGGCGTGGGGGGGGTAAATTTTTTCCGAAAACCGAAATTTCACGGGTGGCGTACCGGTCGAGGTCGGAGTGTAGTGTGGTGTGGCGGGGGCGGGGTGGCGGGTGGGGATGTGGGGGTGGGTGGAACAGTGGGCTAGGTTGTTGTGGTGGGTGGGGGTATGGGGAGTGGAGGTGTGGTGAGGTTTGGAAGGGGTGGGGTGGCGGGGGTGAGGGGGGTCGGGTGGGCGGGAAGGGGTGGGGTGTGGGGGAGTGGGGAGGGGAGAAGTGGGGTGTGGGGGTAGGGTAGATGGTGGGGTTGGGGCAGGGAAGGGGGTGGAGAGGGTTGTGGGGTATGGGGGATTTGTGGGGGGGGAATGGGGGAGAACTTTTCCGAAAATTCAAATTTTACGGGTGGCGTACCGGTGGAGATCGGTGTGTGGTGGGGTGTTGTGTGGTGGGGTGTTGTGGGGCGGGGTGGGATGGGGTGGGTGCGGTGAGGCTGTGGCCGGTAGCGGGTCGTATCCTAAATTTCCCGGGCAACGCCAGGTACCCCAGCTAGTATGATTATATATAAGGCTATTATTTCTTATTATTTATTTATTAATATAGTATAATTATGATGCTATCATATTGCAATGAGTATAAAATTAATTACTGTATATACTTGTACAAATACTAGTTTTGTCCAGCTAAAAGCATAGATGACATCGACTCCAGAAACATTTGGCAAAATCGTGATAATTTTTAATGTTTGATTGCTGTTTACATCATTGTATTACATGAACTGTTATAATATACTGCGATATTATATGCTATTTATATGATCATAATGTAATTATTTACTATTACAATATACGATACAAATCATACATTCTTGTTACAATGAGTATAACTAACTGAAAATATTTGTACAGATACTATTTTTGAACAACTAAATTGCATCTCTACAGTGTTTTCTTTAAAATTTCAAACTGCCAAACTTAACATTTTTGGCCTTTGAACACTTAGTAAAACAACATCATTACTGCAAGGCTTCCAGATTTTGGTACCTGTAGTTTAATAGTTCTCAATTATTGGTTGGTTTGTGTACCATTTGTTATGAATTCCGCATTGTATCCTGGTCAGCAATTCAGGACCATCTTGGGAAACAGGGATGAGCTAAACCAGTGTTGAAAAGTTAGCTTAAATAGTCTAATATTATTATACTCAGGTCTGTAGTCATTCATTATAGTAAGCCAGCAACAGCAGAACTGAGCCTCTGAACGAAATTTCTCCCACCCCCACCCCCACTATCTCACCTCTCCACCCCACCACACCTACGGCACCCCACCACTCTCCGACCTCCACCGGTACGCCAACCGTGAAATGTTGATTTTCTGGGGACAAAATTCCCACTCCCACTCCCCACCACCCCCACTCTCCCACTCCCTCCACCCAGCCACACCCCACGACACCCCAACGAACTCCGACCTCCACCGGTAAGCCACCCGTGAAATTTCGATTTTCGTTAAAAAAACTTTCTTCCCCCAATTCCCCTCTCCCCCACGATTCCCCCACTCTCCCACCCCTTTACCTCCCACCACACACCACTCTCCCATACTCAACACCCAACCACACCCCACCACACTCCGACCTCTACCGGTAAGCCACCCGTGAAATTTTGATTTTCGGGAAAAACTTTCTTCCCCCAATTTCCCCTAATCCCAACCCCTACCCCACCGCTCCCCCAATCTCCCACCCCCACCACACTCCACGACACCCCACCATACTCCGACCTCCACCGGTAAGCCACCTGTGAAATTTTGATTTTCGGAAAAAACTTTCTCGCCCCAATTCCCCTTTCCCTCTCCCCCACCCCTCCCCCACTCTCCCATCTCTCATACTAGGGCCGGGCCTGTATCATTGTCGTCGTCATCATTATTGCGTTCAAGCATTCTTTAGGATGGCGGTGAGGACTGTGTGACAGGCCTATTATAGTCGAGGCAATAATTATTGCAGACGTGGTCACTGGTCCGCCCAAAGGATATGTTCCCAAAGTGGAACGTTTGGTCACTTTGAAAAGCATCATACATATGTAAAAATATAACTTTATTCAAATTATGCAGGTATGCAATTTTGCAAAAGTTGTGATTCACAAAGGCTAATACCCCACCTCCACTTTAACTTTTACCCACCCCACCCCATGCCCACCCATCCACGACAAAGCGGACACTTTTGAGTTTAAAAAAAAAGATTTTTCAGTAAGAAACCCAGGAGATAGACTTAGCCGTGGACTCCGAAATTTTGAGACCTCCATGACTTAGCCCTGTGTCAGCCCATTCCAGACAACTGGGCCGATTACAGATGTTGTTGAGTTGAGTCAGTTGACTGGGCGTCTGGTTTATTTGCGTGCACGGTCTCTCCGTCCACCGTTGATGAGTCTTGTACGGTTTCGTTTGACCCCCCGCAGCCTGGCTATCAGATGGAAGCGTAGCGCCAGAGGGAGGTAAGGACTACTATGCAACCCCTTATGATCCTGAGCTGTGTGTGTGTGTGTGTGTGTGCGTGCACGCGCGCAGGATGTACATCTAATGACGTAGAGACAGAGATGCAGTGTTTAATCTGTACCATCCTGTGTGTGTGTGGGGGGGGAATCAAGGGAGTTTGGGAGGACAAACGAAAGTTCGGTGGACTTACACCCAGGCGCGTAGCGTCGGGAAGAAGAGGGTTTGAGGTGGGTTTGAGATCCTGCCATTAGTAATTTGTTGAATTTTCGCATTAAAATGGCAGCATATAAAACTGCCATTTTTTACAAAGTAGCTCTACTATTTCAGTGCTGACAACAGCTGCGGTCTTATACTTCAATAAATATCAATAGTAAATTTTATTCATCATAATATGATAGTATCCGGGGACGGACAAATGTCCCCTGAGAAAATGTCCCGGACAAAATGTCCCTGGACAATAAGTCCCCGGTCAAAAAGTCTTCGGACAAAATGTCCCGGATAAAATGTCCCCGGACAAAAGGTCCCCGGACAAAATGTCCCCGGACTAAAAGTCCCCGGATAAATTGTCCCCGGACAAAAATCCCCGGACAAAATGTCCCCGGACAAAAAGTCCCCGGACAAAGTGTCCCGGACAAAATTCCCAGGTTAAAAGTAATGTCCCTATACTACCTAAACCCAGCGCATGGGCGCCTAGCATTAGGCACACATACATTGAGAAATAGTCTTTCTGTCAGAGAACCAATCTTATTGATGTGGCCTGTAACTGTTAATTTCTCTCCAATAAGAACTCCCAATGCTTTGATGGATTTTGTACGGGAAACTCCAGAGATGGATGGATGGGTTGAGAGTGAACTCTTGTTGCGTCTGATAATAGCAATTTCGCGTGCTTTGTCAGAATTGATCCGCAAGTCTTCCCTTTAGACCAGTTGGTGATGTGTTAGAGTTCATCTGTTGCAGTAGATAAGTGATTGGAGCCAATAAAGAGATAGGCAGCTGATAATAGCAGTCTCGAGCAAGACGGTGAAGTTGAGGAGCAAAAGTGAGTTCTTCGTCAAGAATTATTATAGGCCCTACTAAAACACAGGCTGATATTGTAAAATTTGAAATAATGAATTAATAATAAACGAAAGGTGATACGTTGAATAGGCTTACAATACGTTTTGTGTCATTTTGTCGTTCTTCTGTATGGTGGGGCCACCACAGTTTTACAGAACAGGGCCCCACATTTGTTGATAGGGCCCTGCAGCGGCCTCTTTAGTCGCAATACAAAGCCTGGCCAACCCGTCTCATCACCGGGGGTCCATGTCAGATAAGGCTTGCGCCTTAATTCCCGTAGGCCCGAGAGGCCGTAGACACCTTCTTGCAGTGGGCAACTTCTTACTAGCACTTCTGTGGCTCAAAGACACTTGATATGATATCAAAGCAACACGACAGAGCATTGCTGTAACACAGCAGAGCATTGTTCTTCATCAACATAACATCCGCCATCAAGTCCCGACACCAACCATTTGGAGACGATGGGTAGGCCTACAAATAAATGTTTTCATTCCTTTCAGTCATTTGTCATGCAGTGTCTAATCTGGACGTCTCTGGGGGAGTTCCCCAGGATTGACATTTCCCCCCAGAAAAATTTGACGAAATGATAATAGTTTTTAGCTGCTGTTTACATCATTCTTTTACCATAAGTGTTATAATATACCGTGATGTTATTTACTGTTATCTATATAAATAAAGAGAAGATTCTGTATGTCTGTCTGTCTGTCTGTCTGTTTGACCGGGATGCAAGTCCATAGTTTTTGAGCTTTTCACTCCAAACCTTCACTACTGTGTAGGTCTCGGCATTACACACCCCAACGAGGGGGTTGGTGATTCTCTAACACCATGGGGGCGAAACCCCCAAATTTTGTTCCACTTTTTTGGACAATTTTTCTGAAACTTTGTATTTAGACAGAGGGTCATCAGAGCCACCCGGTGGAGTGGTTGGCTAATCTCTACCACCATGGGGCCCACGGTGGGGATTGCGAAAACCCTAATTTTCGCTGTAAATTTCCATTGCCTTGCCATAGTTTCACAGCTAGACAGATTTTTACGCGGGCCACCTCGCCACTACTCAACCCACACCTCGGCCTGCAAGGGCCGGGTGAGGCTGGGTGGGGGTGGAGGTGGGCGGGAAGGGGGTGGGCGTGGGGCGGGGGATATTTTGTCCTAAAACCGAAATTGCACGGGTGGCGTGCCAGTCAAGGTCGGAGTGTGGTGTGGTGTGGCGGGGTCGGGGTGAAGGTTGGGGATGTGGGGATGGGTGGGTGGAACAGTGGGATGGGGTGTGGTGGGGGTGTGGTTGGTGGGGTGTGGGGGGAGTGGAGGTGGGTGGGATTTGGAAAGGGTTGTGTGGCGGAAGGGGTGTGGGGTGGGGGCGGTGGGTGGGTAGGGGTGGGGTGTGGGGGAGTGGGTGTAAAGGGGGTGGGGTGTGGGGGTAGGGCAGAGGGTGGGATTGTGGCAGGGAAGGGAGGTGGAGAGGGGTGTGGGGTATGGGGGATTGGGGGTGGGGGATTGGGAGAGAATTTTTCCGAAAATCCAAATTTTGCTGGTTGCGTACCGGTGGAGGTCGGAGTGTGGTGGGGTGTTGTGTGGTGGGGTGTTGTTGGGTGGGATGGGATGGGGTGGGGTGTGGTGAGGTTGTGGCCGGGAGCGGGTCGTATCCTAAATTTCCCGGGTACCCCAACTAGCATGATTATTATTATTTCTTAATATTTATTTATTAATATAGTATAATTATGATGCTATCATATTGCAACGAGTATAAATCCTGTATATATTTGTACAACTACTATTTTTGCACAGCTTAGAGCAAAGATGACATCGCCATTGTATTACATGAACTGTTATAATATACTGCGATATTATATACTATTTAAATTATCATAATGTGATTATTTACTATTACAATATACGATACAAATCTTACATTCTTGTTACAATGAATATAACTAACTGAAAATATTTGTACAAATGCTATTTTTGAACAAATAAATTGCTTCTCTACATTGTTTTCTTTCAAATTTCAAACTGTCAAATTTCAAATGTATTGGCCTTTGAACACATAGTAAAACAACGTCATTACTGCAAGGCTTCCAAATTTTGGTACCTGTAGTTTATTAGTTCTCAATTGGTTGGTTTGTGTGCCATTTGTTATGAATTCCGCATTGTATCCTGGTCAGCAATTCAGGATCATCTTGGGAAACAGGGATGAGCTAAACCAGTGTTGAAAAGTTAGCTTAAATAGTCTAATATTATTATACTCAGGTCTGTAGTTATTCATTATAGTAACCCAGCAACAGCAGAACTGATCCTCTGAAAGAAATTATTGGATGGATGGGCCCAAATTTGACGAGGGCCTATGACAACAGAGGCTGTTTACCTCGACAGAAATTTGTTTGACATATTACAGCACTTGAAAGAAATTATTATTGTTGTTAATATATATATATATATATATATATATACTAGCTGGTGTACCCGGCGTTGCCCGGGAAATTTAGGATACGAGCCGCTCCCGGCCACAACCTCCCCACACCCCACCACATCCCACGCCCACCCCACAACACCACACTCCGACCTCCACCGGTACGCCACCCGTGAAATTTGGGTTTTCGGAAAAATTATCCCCCAACCGCAACCCCAACCCCCACCCCATCCCACCCCAACCCCCACTCCCCCACACCCCACCCACTCCTTCCCTCTTCACCATCATCCAGCCCCACCCCACCCATCCCCAACCCGCCACCCCCGACCACACCACGTCACACTACACACCGACCTCCACAGGTACGCCAGCCGTGAAATTTGTGTATTCGAAAACATTTCTCCCACCACCATCCTCACCCTCCAGCCCACCGAATCCTACCCCACCCACCACACCACACTGCGACCTCGACCGGTACGCCACCCGTGAAACTTCTGTTTTCGGAAAAATTTCTTCCCAACCGCCCTTACGCCCCCACATCAACCCATGCCCCACCCGGCCCATGCAAACGCAACAAAAAGTGACAAAACACTCTTTTTTTCTCATCTCAGATGATCATTATTATTACTATTTAAAAAGAAACAGGGTACCAGCGTAGCTGCGCGTCACTGAGAAGTCACTTAGCAAGATTAGAATCAAATTGGCAAATAAGGAATCTATCAGATTAATCAACAGGTCCATCAAGAACTTTGCAAAGAGACTCAACAGAAGTTTTGGCACTGGTGTTGGGCACATTGAACACGAGTTGTGAAGCACTACCAAGTTCACTTGACAACAGTTATTTGACATGAGACTTATAAAATCGTGTTTTTGATACTTTTTGATGTGTTTCGTTTTTGAATCGTCAAAAAACGGTGGGTGACCTCACTAAAAGTGATGTAACTTTTGTTCTGTTTGAAATATCTTGATGAAATATGGCCATGATGTGTAAATATGAATTGCCTATAAGCCTGTAAAGTTTCATTTGGAAATTCTTACTTTTGATCAAGATATTGGCGAAAAACCTAAGGGGGTCTTTTTTGGCGCACCCTGTAGATATGCATATAATTTTTATAATATTATGTCGAAATTCTAAAACACTCTTTTTATCGGTACTAGGAAAATTCTCGAGACCCACCCTGTACATTATCGGCAAGCAACAGACCAAGCATATGAAGGCTTCACAGAAAAAATTGTTTCGGACAACGCTAGTCAACCTAGTAGCTTGGGACTGGAAGGTACTTGGTGAAGGTAGGGTGTGGTCGGGTGGGAAAAAGTCGATACGAGCTAAGGTATGGGGTGGGACAGTTGGGGTGTCATGGAGCCGGAGTGAAAAACCAAGTGAAACATTAATTTTTCAATGAATTTCGTACGTTGATATGCTTGGTCTGTTGCTTGCAGGGAACGGACATTAGCCCCCTGGGCATTATCCCCCCGGACATTATCCCTCCCGGACATTAGCCTCCCGGACATTATCCCCCCGGGGTAGGACATTATCCCCCCAGTACATGATAGCATTGCCTAAAAGTGATGCACAAAATGTAATTAATGAGCCTATGTTAAATGAATATCTATACATTACACATTAGTTTAACATCCTGTAGGAATATTATGTTAAGTTAATTGAAGGTTTATGTATATTATAAGACATTTTAAAGGTCTGAAACGACGCTAAGAAGTCTACGAAGCTCATACGTAGGCCCAAATGTCGTCAATAAACCTTCGTTGTAGCCATAACTGACACTATTGCATACGATTCCCATTTGTTCATTTCTCTAACGTATTGAATCTAATTTTGAATTGAAATGACACTAATAAGTCTAGGAGGCTGAAATATAGCCTAACTGACGTTAACAAATCTTTGTTGCGAGACACTAAACAAATAACTGTATAGGCCCTAGGCCCTACATACGATTCCCATTCGTTCACTTCAAATCTAGGTCTAGGCCTAGGCCTATTGATGCAATTAGGACCTAAATGATAGTAAGTACTTTCGTTTGCATGTGAAATTGTGAATGCCAGTGACAAGTCTTATCGGTTACGGCATTATTCTACGATTTGCACATAGGGGGGGGGGCTTTGTCCGGGGGGGCTAATGTCCTACGAAAAATCGGGGGAAATATGTCCGGGGGCTAATGTACGGGGGGATAATGTCCTGGGGGATAATGTCCAGGGGGGCTAATGTCCTACAACCGTTGCTTGCCTATAATGTACAGGGTAGGCAGAAAAGACCCCGTACGGTTTTTGCCAATAATATTGGCAAAAACCGTACGGGGTCTTTTTTGCCTACCCTGTTATCATGACCAAAAGTAGAAATTTCAAAATTACATTTTACTTGCTAATGGACATTGGACAATGCATATTTACACATCATGGCCAGATTTTTATCAGAATATGTCAAACAGACCAATAGTTATATCACTTTTAGTGAGGTCACCCACCTTTTTTGACGATTCAAAAACGCAAGGCAATAAAAGGTAACAAAAACGATTTTGGCAAGTCACATCTAAAATAACTGTTGTAATTGTAATTGTAATTGAACATTTGTATAGCGCCGCTCACAGATTCAGTAGCGCTCCCGACCCAAAGTTAGCACTGTCGCTAACGAATAGTATAGTTCACTTGTGAAGTGAACTTGTTGGTACTTCACAACTTGTGTTCAATGTACTCACGGCCATTTTCAAGGTTGGGTTAGGTGTGTGAGGGATGGGTCGTGCAGGCTGAAACCATGGATAGGGTAGGTGTAGCGGCTGGGGAATGGGCTTAAGGTAGGGTCGGGTGGGTGCAAATAGGTAGGAAGAAGTAGGGCGAGAAACCAAAAATTTATTTAGAGGTTGTGTGGGGTTTGGTGGGGTGGGATGGGAACCTGGTTGGGTGCAATGCGGCCGGAATGAAAACAAAGCGACATTTTTATTTTTTCAACGAACCTCGTATGCTGAAAATTTTATGAGTTATATATTATGCGTCTATATTTGTTTGTCCAGAATGCATACACACAGGTCAATTTATGAAGTTCCAATGGACATCGATTGAAGCCGCCGGACTACCCATCCCCACCCCCAGCCCTCACACCGCCACGCAAATTAGGTTGGGAGGTGAAAGGCAGTTTTCCGGGAAGACTTCAGTATCAGTACATCGCACTCATTCACCTCAAACCTCACATCTAGACAAAGATGGGCGGAGTGAGGGATGGGCCGTGGCCAAGTGAATATGCGCAACTGGACATCTAGATAGCATAATGAGTTATGTCGCTAATTATCAGAGGTGATTATCGGATATGTTTAATGTACCGCTTCGCTGTTCGGGGGTTCGGTGAAGCCAACAGGGTAAAGCCGGTATTTGGATGGCCGAGAGTCATCTCAAGTAGGCCTATAGGCTACATCAATGCAGCACACAGGGGGTTTGAAGTCGTCTCTATTCTCCTATCACCTAATGTTACCCTAATGGCAATGGCCAACGGGAAGTCACACGTCCACCAGACATAGTCGAAACTCGAAAGGAGACTGACAGACACAAAGACAGAGAAGCACGGAGAATGACAGACCAAAAGATTTACGCCTAGACAGAGAGAAGGATAGACAGAGGGACAGACCGGGAGACAGGAGGACAGACAAGTACGCAGGAGGACAGATCAACAGACTTGCGCGTAGACAGACAGACGGACAGGCACACAGGCAGACAGCTTGGCAGGAAAACATCCCAACGGACTTATGAGCAGACAGACAGAGGGGCAGGCACACAGACCGACAAGTTGGCAGGCGGATAAACCAAGAGACTCTACGTGCAGACACACTCTTACGTAATCACTCTTGGAGGCAAATACAGAGGCAAGAGCAAACGTGCAGATGATAAAACGGCCACAAAGAGCGAAGAACAAAGAGAGACAGACAAAGGGAAGGACAGAAATAGAGACGAACATTCGGCCTTAAAAGTAAACTCGTGCCGTTCAACAGTTCAATGGAGTTGAAGAAGACTTTCAATGACAGTAATTGTGTTTCAAATCACTATTAGGTCTACACGAAATGAGGAGTTTATCGTGAGTTCAGCATTGGAATAATAAGCAACTTTAAATCGCGAGAAGGTCGACAGATCCTGTAGCCCTAATGGCTATCTCCTGCCATTCATCTGCCAGTAGTTATTACTTCACGGCCAGACATCCAGACATCTAGCCTACTTGACAGGCAGACAGACCAACATATTAACGCCCAGACATAGACACGGGCAGGCACACAGACCGGCAGGTTGCAGACAGATCAAAAGACTAACAAGGGGTTGTGGAATGGTACAAACACTCAGACAGACAACCAGGCAAACGGACAAACAAACAGACAGACAGAGGGACAGACACGCAGAAGGACAGGTAGACAGACGGCTTGACCGACGGACATACACACAGACAGACAGAGGGACAGACACGCAGAAGGACAGGTACACAGACGGCTTGACCGACGGACATACACACAGACAGACAGAGGGACAGACACGCAGAAGGACAGGTAGACAGACGGCTTGACCGACGGACATACACACAGACAGACAGAGGGACAGACACGCAGAAGGACAGGTAGACAGACGGCTTGACCAACGGACATACACACAGACAGACAGAGGGACAGACACGCGGAAGGACAGGTAGACAGACGGCTAGACCGACGGACATACACACAGACAGACAGAGGGACAGACACGCAAAAGGACAGGTAGACAGACGGCTTGACCGACGGACATACGCACAGACAGACAGAGGGACAGACACGCAGAAGGACAGGGTGACAGACGGCTTGACCGACGGACATACACACAGACAGACAGAGGGACAGACACGCAGAAGGACAGGTAGACAGACGGCTTGACCGACGGACATACACACAGACCGACAGAGGGACAGACACGCAGAAGGACAGGTAGACAGACGCTTGACCGACGGACATACACACAGACAGACAGAGGGACAGACACGCAGAAGGACAGGTAGACAGACGGCTTGACCGACGGACATACACACAGACAGACAGAGGGACAGACACGCAGAAGGACAGGTAGACAGACGGCTTGACCGACGGACATACACACAGACAGACAGAGGGACAGACACGCAGAAGGACAGGTACACAGACGGCTTGACCGACGGACATACACACAGACAGACAGAGGGACAGACACGCAGAAAGACAGGTAGACAGACGGCTTGACCGACGGACATACACACAGACAGACAGAGGGACAGACACGCAGAAGGACAGGTAGACAGACGGCTTGACCGACGGACATACACACAGACAGACAGACAGAGGGACAGACACGCAGAAGGACAGGTAGACAGACGGCTTGACCGACGGACATACACACAGACAGACAGAGGGACAGACACGCAGAAGGACAGGTAGACAGACGGCTTGACCGACGGACATACGCACAGACATACAGAGGGACAGACACGCAGAAGGACAGGTAGACAGACGGCTTGACCGACGGACATACACACAGACAGACAGAGGGACAGACACGCAGAAGGACAGGTAGACAGACGGCTTGACCGACGGACATACATACAGACAGACAGAGGGACAGACACGCAGAAGGACAGGTAGACAGACGGCTTGACCGACGGACATACACACAGACAGACAGAGGGACAGACACGCAGGACATTTAGACAGACGGCTTGACCGACGGACATACACACAGACAGACAGAGGGACAGACACGCAGAAGGACAGGTAGACAGACGGCTTGACCGACGGACATACACACAGACAGACAGAGCAACAGACACGCAGAAGGACAGGTAGACAGACGGCTTGACCGACGGACATACACACAGACAGACAGAGGGACAGACACGCAGAAGGACAGGGTGACAGACGGCTTGACCGACGGACATACACACAGACAGACAGAGGGACAGACACGCAGAGGGACAGGTAGACAGACGGCTTGACCGACGGACATACGCACAGACAGACAGAGGGACAGACACGCAGAAGGACAGGTAGACAGACGGCTTGACCGACGGACATACACACAGACAGACAGAGGGACAGACACGCAGAAGGACAGGTAGACAGACGGCTTGACCGACGGACATACACACAGACAGACAGAGGGACAGACACGCAGAAGGACAGGTAGACAGACGGCTTGACCGACGGACATACACACAGACAGACAGAGGGACAGACACGCAGAAGGACAGGTAGACAGACGGCTTGACCGACGGACATACACACAGACAGACAGCGGGACAGACACGCAGAAGGACAGGTAGACAGACGGCTTGACCGACGGACATACACACAGACAGACAGCGGGACAGACACGCAGAAGGACAGGTAGACAGACGGCTTGACCGACGGACATACGCACAGACAGACAGAGGGACAGACACGCAGAAGGACAGGTAGACAGACGGCTTGACCGACGGACATACACACAGACAGACAGCGGGACAGACACACAGAAGGACAGGTAGACAGACGGCTTGACCGACGGACATACGCACAGACAGACAGCGACACACACACATTGACGGATGGTTAGTCAGTCAGTCTGTTCAACGGACACACGTACAGACATACTGACGATCACACACAGACGGACAGGTAGGCAGCCAGACAGATCAACAGACTTGCGCGTAGACAGACAGACGGACAGGCACACAGGCAGACAGCTTGGCAGGAAAACATCCCAACGGACTTATGAGCAGACAGACAGAGGGGCAGGCACACAGACCGACAAGTTGGCAGGCGGATAAACCAAGAGACTCTACGTGCAGACACACTCTTACGTAATCACTCTTGGAGGCAAATACAGAGGCAAGAGCAAACGTGCAGATGATAAAACGGCCACAAAGAGCGAAGAACAAAGAGAGACAGACAAAGGGAAGGACAGAAATAGAGACGAACATTCGGCCTTAAAAGTAAACTCGTGCCGTTCAACAGTTCAATGGAGTTGAAGAAGACTTTCAATGACAGTAATTGTGTTTCAAATGACTATTAGGTCTACACGAAATGAGGAGTTTATCGTGAGTTCAGCATTGGAATAATAAGCAACTTTAAATCGCGAGAAGGTCGACAGATCCTGTAGCCCTAATGGCTATCTCCTGCCATTCATCTGCCAGTAGTTATTACTTCACGGCCAGACATCCAGACATCTAGCCTACTTGACAGGCAGACAGACCAACATATTAACGCCCAGACATAGACACGGGCAGGCACACAGACAGGCAGGTTGCAGACAGATCAAAAGACTAACAAGGGGTTGTGGAATGGTACAAACACTCAGACAGACAACCAGGCAAACGGACAGACAAACAGACAGACAGAGGGACAGACACGCAGAAGGACAGGTAGACAGACGGCTTGACCGACGGATATACGCACAGACATACAGAGGGACAGACACGCAGAAGGACAGGTAGACAGACGGCTTGACCGACGGACATACACACAGACAGACAGAGGGACAGACACGCAGAAGGACAGGTACACAGACGGCTTGACCGACGGACATACACACAGACAGACAGAGGGACAGACACGCAGAAGGACAGGTAGACAGACGGCTTGACCGACGGACATACACACAGACAGACAGAGGAACAGACACGCAGAAGGACAGGTAGACAGACGGCTTGACCGACGGACATACACACAGACAGACAGAGGGACAGACACGCAGAAGGACAGGTAGACAGACGGCTTGACCGACGGACATACACACAGACAGACAGAGGGACAGACACGCAGAAGGACAGGTAGACAGACGGCTTGACCGACGGACATACACACAGACAGACAGAGGGACAGACACGCAGAAGGACAGGTAGACAGACGGCTTGACCGACGGACATACGCACAGACAGACAGAGGGACAGACACGCAGAAGGACAGGTAGACAGACGGCTTGACCGACGGACATACACACAGACAGACAGAGGGACAGACACGCAGAAAGACAGGTAGACAGACGGCTTGACCGACGGACATACACACAGACAGACAGAGAGACAGACACGCAGAAGGAGAGGTAGACAGACGGCTTGACCGACGGACATACACACAGACAGACAGACAGAGGGACAGACACGCAGAAGGACAGGTACACAGACGGCTTGACCGACGGACATACACACAGACAGACAGAGGGACAGACACGCAGAAGGACAGGTAGACACACGGCTTGACCGACGGACATACGCACAGACAGACAGAGGGACAGACACGCAGAAGGACAGGTAGACAGACGGCTTGACCGACGGACATACACACAGACAGACAGAGGGACAGACACGCAGAAGGACAGGTAGACAGACGGCTTGACCGACGGACATACACACAGACAGACAGAGGGACAGACACGCAGAAGGACAGGTAGACAGACGGCTTGACCGACGGACATACACACAGACAGACAGAGGGACAGACACGCAGAAGGACAGGTAGACAGACGGCTTGACCGACGGACATACACACAGACAGACAGAGGAACAGACACGCAGAAGGACAGGTAGACAGACGGCTTGACCGACGGACATACACACAGACAGACAGAGGGACAGACACGCAGAAGGACAGGTAGACAGACGGCTTGACCGACGGACATACACACAGACAGACAGAGGGACAGACACGCAGAAGGACAGGTAGACAGACGGCTTGACCGACGGACATACACACAGACAGACAGAGGGACAGACACGCAGAAGGACAGGTAGACAGACGGCTTGACCGACGGACATACACACAGACAGACAGAGGAACAGACACGCAGAAGGACAGGTAGACAGACGGCTTGACCGACGGACATACACACAGACAGACAGAGGGACAGACACGCAGAAGGACAGGTAGACAGACGGTTTGACTGACGGACATACGCACAGACAGACAGCGACACACACATAGACGGATGGTTAGTCAGTCAGTCTGTTGAACGGTCACACGTACAGACATATAGAGGAACACACGCAGACGGACAGTTAGGCAGCCGGACAGCCCAGCAGACATGGAGCCTGACGGACGTCGTTTATTACGGATACAATGTTATGTAGAATTACAATCACGATTAGTGCGACACTGGTGAGTGCTTAAGCGTTACTTTAGCGTATAACGGCTAATATGACGCCCTTGTGTGGCAGAAAGTATAAGAGGAGTAGTCAATACGTATAAAAGCGAATGCGATTATTAAGTTCGACGCTCGGGAGGACTTTAGATTTCCCATCTCCTCTCTTAAAAAAGTTATATTTGCTGCTAAGAGATATTTTTTGAAGAAAACCTGGATATTAGTAGATTAGTTTATTACAAGACATGTTGCAAAATTTCAAAACAATAAGATGCGCATATTTAGAAAAAATCGCGTTTTACTAAAATGCATGAGGATGACGACCTTATCGTGAAAATTGTCGTGGTGAGATTAGCTATGGATAAGTCTAATTATTATTATTATTATTATTATTATTATTATTATCAGCGTGATATATTTATATATTTTATTTATATCATATATATATCATATTATTATTATCATCAACTGGCTGGAACTGATTAACGGTGAGCACTATAGGCTAGACACTAGCAAAATGTGCTAATTGTATTCCCACAGATGCATGCAAAGCCTAATACTTAATGCAATTATTGTTGGTATGGCTGGTCGTCCTCGACTCCGGTTGGTTGTGTGAAAGTGCCCCTGAATGCTATGGCGTTGAATCTTTGAGTGCATATCGATAGCCGTTGGAATAAGTGCACAGTCTCACGAGGGTCACCAGAAGCGGCGGTCATACGACGCCCCAGCTCAGACAGGAATTCGCGACCTGACCGATTGATGGGGCCCAGCGATTCGATGGCGATGGGGACGAAGTCGTGGGTGGCCGGGAGTGTTGAATATTTGGCGTACTTCCGGTTTGCGGCGTGTTCGGCTGCCCCACCGGGCATTGCAGCCGAAATGTTGAGGTAGGAGGCAGCACAGGTGTGGATGGATGTTGCATCCCATGCGACATACTTGCCCCTCGCCCAGGGAACCAGTGTTGCTCTTGTTGTTATTATTATTATTATTATTATTATTATTATTATTATTATTATTATTATTATTATTATTATTAACAATGACGGTATTCATGACTGAACTGGAATAATGCAAGAACTAGGCTATACGTTTTAAGAACTTAATAGGTCTAATAGTTAATTGATAATACGTTCATATTGAAAATAAAGATAGCTTACTATTATATTTTTCAGGGATAACCGCAGTTATAATTGAAAGACCTTCCAACACAGTGGCAGAGATTGGACAAGAAGTGACAATTAACTGCACTGCTGATGTGCTGATTCACTACTGGTATTTTTCAAAGAATGGAGATGATGATGATCAGATGGTTATCACAGAGCCAGGTTGTTCAGGAATCAGACCATCATTTACTGACCATTATGCAGTGGAGTCGTTGGGAGCAGGAACAACATGCAACTTAATCGTTTTCAACACTACAATGGAACAAGCCGGTGTCTATCGATGTTCAGAACCACAAACTTACATGTATTTCTCCTCCGTTCTCACAGTTATAGGTAAGACACCTTAGATCGTCACTGCTTTTGTTTTCTTCAAAATATATTTCAAACATCACGACAATATTATGAAATTTGGTGCAGTTATGCTACGCTCTTTTTTATGCGGATTGGACATTCAATGATTTTATTTTCAAACGCTTTGGTTGACCTTCAGTAGGGCAGCATCTATGAAATGTTTAGTTTTAGTCGATCGAGAAAAGGTTTGTAGAAATGACGAAAGTCATCTGTCAGTCGACAGGTTCGAAGTCCGGCGGCACCACTCCCCTCGCTGTTGAGCTTCCTCTTTTAATTGATGAAAGTGCGTAGGCTACGTCTAAACCGAAGCCAATTCGGTTGCATAGGCGTTGACAATAATTGCACATCAAGTGCAGAGTTTTCTTAAAATGAAATTAATAGTCGTGAACTTTTTCTTTCTTCAGAATCGCCTCCAGCTATTACAGTTAACAGTACGACACCTGCAGTTGAACACGAAGTCGTCATGATCGAATGTAAATTGAATTACAAAGGATCCGTGTCACCAGCGCCTACGCTCTCACCGCATTTCAATTGGACGGCTGAACTAGATTGGCTAGATGTTTCCAGTGCCAACGAATCAATCACAGATAACACGGTTGTTTCTCAGTTATTGGTCAATGTCTATAGACAAGATATTGTGCCATACACATGCCATGTCTATCTGCAACTCGTTCCTTCGACCAATCCGCGTTGCGCGAACAACATCCCTTCTGTGAACAGCAGCGCAAGTTCTCCGACTATTGAAGTACTCTGTAAGTAGACTGTTGGCTGTTATTTTAGGGGGAAAACCCGTTGTGTAATAACGCATTAACGCAACCAAATTCAAATTCTCTCGTCACGCCGTTCGATGTTAGCAATAGATACAGAAACTACGTATTTCGGTTGAGGCATTTATATGGTTTTTACAATGAATCACGGCGTTGTGATAGCATCTACAATCGGATGGTAGATTTAGTTCAAGATCGGAAGCATTTTGACACGTTTTACAGAACGGTGGTTGAACGTTGCAAACATTAATGCCAGTTTTGTGCAGGGTTCCGAAATTAGTCCATCTTGCAGCTTTCTTGCTATTGGCCTTTATTAAATAATGCACTGGACTTCCAATGTCCTCCATCCTACAAATGAACGCAACAAGATGATTTAATAAAATTATGCTTATCGCACTTATCTATTAGACACTCTAGTTCCAGCCTCAATGAGAAAATCAATTGAACCAACCGCTATAATACTTGTGTAGGCCTTCGTAACAATCTTAAATTGAATGCATCCAAGTCTATGGAGATTAGATTCACCCGTCGGTCGGGTGTAAGTCTTCTCTCTCTCATGCCAGACATAAAGGGGATGACCACATTATTTTAAACTCCCTGACGAAGACGACACTGACTGTATTCCTAGAACGTCTTTGCCCTCTAAGCAGCAAGTGTAGCGTAATTGACTATTTCGCAAGGTAAGATGGTCAAAACATTGCGGAGCATTTGCGATTCGTGCACTCTGACAAAGTTTAGGACGCCAAAGAGTATTTTTGGACTAACCGTAACACTTCTCTATGGCTGTATTACGATGAACTTATAATTATTTATACACTTGTGGGGCGCGGTGGTTGGTATGCCCGTCGCCTTGCAGCCGAAGGGTTGCAAGTTCGAATCCACCTCAAATCGTCGCGTATGGACCTTGAGCAGGTCCTTCACTCGCAATTGCTCAGCGCTTTGGCGTGATACTCTGATGCAGTGTCCGGTCTGCAGTCGGTAGCGCCTCTGAGTAGGGTGCTTGAAGGGGCGCTGCAACAAGTGCACATACAAACAAACAAACTTCCTTTCGCCGTCACAGACGTCATTGGTACGTGACAAAAGCATTACATTATTTATAGATCGCGTGCGAAATCTTTTTCGTGGGCGATAGGCTACAACCGTCTCTACAACTTTATTTATTTACTCAGTGGGCCACGCGTAGGCTATTAATATCTCCTGCGCATGCTCGTTAACTATATCCACGATGTAGGCCTACCCGTAGTTGCCAACTGACTAAGCGGTCCCTTAACACTTTGAAGTCATGACATTGTTTACGTGCCATGTTGCACTGACAATGAACTCTTTAGATACCGTAATGAAATCTTATGTAGCGACGTCGTTTGGGAGGCTTCCTTTCAATTTGGTTCGCTGCTTTACCCGCACCTTCCCAACAGATCTCATATCGCATTGCCGGTCCAGTTTCTCGCTGCACACCTGGTTGTGTTCCATCCTACATTCTGTGATGATCTCTCCCCTGTAATACAGTACATTCATTGATCCAGACCACCCATCCGAGTTTACAGTAGTTGGTTAATTTTCTAATAATTGAGTTAAAAATTATGCAGCAAGTCCAAGAATACCAGTATTGCGACTTTTGCGTTCAGTTAAAATAGTCACGCACACTTCAATGGCTGTTGTGTAGGTTTATGAATGGGTGCTAAGCGAAGTGTGTGACGTTGCGGCGCGTATCGTTGTTCACTTTGTAACAAGGGTTGCTCCAAGTTCCAAGGACTTGCTTAGATGTAAACACCGGTGGGCTTTTTGCTATTGTTGACGGTATACCATCTAGAGTGACTTCCCGCTCTTTGCTCGTGGTCTACACAACATGGCCTTACAACTATTCGTTTGTTTTTCCTCTTTTTGTTAGCTGGCTGCGAGCAATCCTGCGCAGGCTAAAAACATTTGAAAGAAATGAATGAGAAAATTTACTATGATAATGAAGTATTGTTTTGCATTTCTTGTAGTCTACCCTGAAGCCAGCATCGGTGGACTCTATCCTGACTATATAACGATTGGTGGAACTACTTGTGAAGTCAAGTGGGTTAGATGCAATGCCATTGGAAATCCTCCACCACGTTTCGAGTGGTTCGATACAATAGAGAACGTCAGCCTAAGTAACGATGATGCTTTCGACCTGGCAGAAATTGACAGAAGTTACACATGTGTAGCATCCAATACGATTCGAGATGTCGTGTATCATGGCGCAGTCAATTTTACTCCAGTAAGCAGTGGAGACATCGCACAATTCTGCAGTAAGATTATTTCGCAAAATAATCAGATAGCTATTTAACGTAATTCTTATTTCTCATCATTTAATTAATTCGCAGTACCGACCACAATGTTTCCACAATGCGCTTATAAAAATGACGTACGCTAGTCAGGTAAATCATGCATCGCTCAAGCCTTAATGTCTCGGCACCAACTTGTTATTTTCGCAGATCGACAGCAGTTACCGAGTAGCGGTAGCGCAATGGATAACATGCTGGCGCAAACAAGAGGTAACGCGTTCGCGCCCAGTACAGGGCGGACGTGCTTTGTAGGCTGCTATTAGCGACGAATATAGGCTGCCTGTTCTGTTAGTAGTTAAGATTCTGTAATCTGAGTTCCTGTAAGCTGTTTCAACTGCATAATCGTACACTGTAACCGGATTGTTGAATAAACGAAAATTATTATTGTCATTACTAATACATAAATTTACTCCAAAATGTGGTTGTGAGGCATGCATTGTCAGGCTAACAACTGTAACACTGTAACAGGCTTGCGCTTTTATTTTGAAGGATTTCCTCACAATGAATCCACTTGGACCAACGTGATATATGTCGACGGTTGCAACAATGGAACCTGTGCTTGTTCCGATGAATACGACAGCTTGACTTTGACATGCAGCGCAGATACTTTCCCAGGTGCATCGTACAAATGGATTGATGCTGATAACAACGTCATTGAGGGCCAGGTCTTCTCAGATGTTACGTCCAACGGTGTTTATCATTGCACAGTATATATTAACCCTAACACGTCAGACTACACAGGAAACGACAGGTTTCCAAGCGTAACCAGAGAGGAAATTGTCACAGAATGCAGTAAGAATTAAACCATAAACTTTTATGTGATTTTTGAATGTAGGCATTTATGCATTTATGCTCCTTGGTGTAATATTTCCGTCTATTGTAAAATTAAATAATATGCAAAAAAGTGATGTAATCATTTCATTAGGCATAATGTTTGCAGTATGTCTGTCAAGTCCTCTTATATGGAAAATCAAAGTATGTGGGAGGGGTGGGATAACGAACCAGCGCGCTCATTGTTTTCATTTCAACTCTGTTATTGTGGAATTTCAAAATTGTTCTATTAAGTCAGTGTTGTAGGTTAAGGCTTGATTTTAATATATTTAAGATTACATAATAATGACATTAATACTAATGTCTTTATTATTTTGTCGACTCAGTTCTGCAGCTGCTCTGTCGATAATTCCGGTATCTTGGCATATTTTCATTGGACGACCAAAGTAGACCTAGAAGAAAAAAATCAGCAGTCACTAGAGGCTAAAATGTGGATTGGGTCAAGTAAAAGAATTTCATGCATTGATAAAAGGGAAGATGATGTCGCAATGGCAATTAGAATTTACTTTAAAGCAACTGAGTGTGTTATTGCATCAGTAAACTACTCATGTAGGCTAGTTATTATAAGGAAATGTAATCTTGAAAAGATTTACTTAGAAGTTCTAAAGATTTTCTGTCATTCTCTCAGTGCAAGCTTATATTGATGATGATGATGGTGCTCTGCCCGAAGGCAGGTTCATTGGCTTTAGGCCCTGGGGATGAGATGAGTGAGGTGGTTTCCCGTTGCCTTCCCCACAGACAATGATGGGTAAGCAACTTGCCCAAGGTCGCTCCGCAGGAGCTTGCGCCCCTGCGCCCCACACGTGCTAGCCCGAGATATCTAAATCTCTGAATGTCAACTCCCAGCCCGGGGCTTGAACCGCAGTCCGTTGCAACCAACAGACGAATGCAGCTCCCGCTTACCGGTGTAGCTAACTTTTCTTATATTGTCAACAGCCAAACTCAGGGAGCTTGCCAATGCTGATTCAACAATCTGTCATTCTCTAAGTGCAAGATTATTGTATATTGTCAACAGCCAAACTCAGGGAGCGTGCCAATGCTGATTCAACTATTCTAGCTTACATTTCCCTTTGATTATTTAAATAACTCTAGGTCTACGCATTAACAATATTTAACAATTCAAACTTGTCTCAGCGTCGGTCATTTTTACTTTTAGCTTTATCAGAGACCGCAGTGCCAACGATTGAATTAACATCAGCTACAAGTAAAATAGTGACTTTTCTTCCCTATGAATATTTCATTAAAAATCCAAATCATCCGTTTAATCAAGTAGGCCTAATTGGTTATCGTTACTTTTTTAATCAAGAAGAAATGTTATTTTGCACATGGATCCAACTTTATTTCAGACTTCTCATGATAATAAGTATGCTGCAGAGTGACTTGCAAATGAAAAGTTTAGAATTATTTAGTATACTACAGTGACTGCTAGTGTGTAACATGATCATAATATGCGGTATCTTTACCTCGTCAGTATCATATACTTGAAGAGTTTTGTGTTTGTTATCACAAACCAAATAATAGTATAATTTGAAAAGCCTATTTTTACATCAACATATTTTAAAATAATTGTCTTATTTCCGATTTAGAGCCACGTGTCGACATCAAAACAGCTCCTGTTGTTTTAGCAGTTTTTTTCGGGTTTTTCTATCGAAGAAAGACATTGGTTTGAAATAGAAAAATTATTTTAGGCCTAATAGTCGTGTGCGGTTTATAAGAGCATTTTATACAGAAGGACATTTCGAGAGATGAGAACGAAAGGTAAATATATTTCAAACTGATTTGAATGCAACCATCTCATTCTTGAACTCCTCACTGCTACCTTAATGTCACTCGTACCGCACGCTTATTTTGTACAATTATCTGCATCGCGAACAGCAGCGTAGGCTTAATTGTTTGAGAAATTTATCACCTGTTTCAGACTGTTTCACTTTGGGTTTGTTTTTATTGCTGACATAGCAATATGAAAGATTTCAGTTATCAACCGTTCTTACAATTGAGTTAGTCTCATCGTGTATATTCGCATGCGAAATATTTTTGTTATCATTCCAGAAATTCTACGCCAGCGACGGGGATCATTCGCGATGTGAAGCAAGATGGAATTCACCTCCGTAACTTGAACTTCTTCATGAACCATTTGTAGACTACTCTGGACTGTTATATTAATATTGCTCAGAGTTTTATTATTTTATGCTCTTCCCATTTAATTTGTCTGAATCTTGTATCTGCCTTATTTGTTGTAGGTCTAATAAAGGTGCAAATAGACATTGCACTAAACCTGCAGGGGTGACGCTTGGAAGGATAATGGTTTTTGGCCATCTCTAGGTAATTAACTACACAGGCACAATCGTATCCAAAAAGGCACATCACTGAGCGCGATTGGGATGCATGCTGAACCCACGGTTGTCCGCACCTAGGGGCAACATGAGCACTTGCCACTCTGAAAAAGTGTGTTTAACAAATTTCTTTGCAATAAAACACAAAAGATGCTAATGATGCCCACAGTGAAACTGAGAAAGTGACATTTTGAAGAAAAAAACTTACGTTCTTAATTTTATGATTTGCATTTTTCAAGCTGTTGTTAAAAATGTAATGGTGACTTTTGTCTTTTGCCCCTCATGGAGAAATGTCGCCGGCGCCCATGTATGAGCCTGATGCCAAATCGGGTTTTCAACATCGTTGTCTTCAATGACAATCATCTATTGAAGGTTGTCAGGAACTTTCGTCGTGTCAAGCCATTTGGACATCAGAGAAGTAATGCATGCAAACTGTTCATGTGAACGCTATAGTAATGTGACAGGGTAAAATATAATTTATGTTAATGCCGCATTACCGCCAGGGTTAAATGTCAATCAACTCACCAAGTAGGCTGGTCAATGAGTTAACTCTCTGGGGATTGGTTGTGGCTGGAGATAGCAACCAGAGGGAGCTATATTAGCGGGTGCTGAGCGATTTTCAGTAGCTCTTGACGGTCTGGCTCACAAGGTATTGTGTGCAGTGATTCCGTTAGCGTGCGTCCGTGCGTCCCGGACGCACAAATTTTGACGCCGGACGCACAAAAATGAAGGCGGTGCGTCCATGGACGCACTGAAGTTGGGGATGGACGCACAAATAAATTAACGATGCGTCCATGGGACACCAATAGAAAATACCGTGGGGTCCGTATTATGTGTAACTGTCTCAGTTTATGCATTGCGTATTAACTGACTGGTTAGTGGTGAATAATTTATGCAATGACCTATTTATGAATATTTCATTTCTTTGTAAGTGAGTGACGTAGACCTAAACCATCGACATGTCTGCAATATTAGGCTATAGCCTAGCGTTCAACCGTTCCAATGAGCTGGCTTAAAAAGTAATGATCGTCGTTGGATAGATCCTAAAATCAAGAAAATTAAAAGAAGTACAACAATGCTAAAATATTTTTTCTTGGAAAGTATAAAATTTATTATCGTCGGGAAGATTGGTACTATGTTATAGTTATAGGCTATAGAGTCCTAAATTTCCCTGTTTAGGCCTATTTTCAAAACGATGTCATTGCTAACGACAATCGCATTTTAGCTCTCTCAGGCTCCGCCTTCATTCATTCATTTCAATAAGCTACATAACGCCTCTACAAGAAGCCCTCTCAGACTCAAAGGCGCTCTCCAGTCAATATTAATTCAATATGATGCAATCTGATTGCATGTGCTCTAACACCAACTTTTGCTTCTAAATGGCTGTTAATTTGTTCTCAAATTTTATTAACTAAAAACTTCTACTTATCGTTGGCTTAGGCTATAGCCTATAGGCCTATTTTCAAAACGATGTCATTGCTAACGACAATCGCATTTTAGCCTTTCACGGATTTTGACATTTGACCTTTCACGATTCCACGATAGGCCTACAGGCCTATATTTCATTCCAATTCAGCCTACCTCTGGGGAAGCTGGCTGTAATTTGAGTATATTTTCTGTGTTGGTATCGACAACTTCAGATTTTAACACACAAAAAATAGCCAACAGTAAAATGAATTTTATAGCTCACTTTAACTATAGCCTAAATGAACTTTTGTAAACGGAGGAGGGTTAGAGCTAATTTTTACGTACGCAACTACGCATGTGTCTGTTCGCAAAATGTACGAGTTGCAACAGAATGAGAGGGTCAAAAATACGAATTCTTGCGTAGGTTACGTAATAATAGGCCTAATGGTTGGGCCCTTTGTCGCCTGTAATATCAGAAGTTCGGAATTTTTTTTACATTTGGCCTACTATGGCCCGATGGGACTCCAAAAATGGATGGTCGTGGAGTCCATGACTCTTATCCATTTGGTGTGGACTCCAATTTTTTGGATGTGATGCGTCCATGACTCCAAGAAATCAGACCTTAACGGAATCACTGATTGTGTGTGCTTATTATTATCATCTTTAAATTCTAGATTATTATTATGGGCTGGTTTAAGTGGGGTTACTTTATTTATCTTTCTTTAGTGAGCCTTAAGATTGGTGTTGTCGGTGACAGCACTGGTTATTATGCTTATTAAGTTGAAGTGTTGGGTTTATTATTAATTTACTAATTTATATTCATTATGGATATGTGCTTGATTGCTGCTATGTTTAATGTTTGTGTGTGAATAATAATTTGAAAATATATTATCGTTTGTGTTCCATGTAGCTAGTTCCCTTAAATAGTTACTGAATGAATAGGCTTATAAGCAGGATTGATCACCCTCACGAGCTATTGTATTCGGTAATTATCTAAGTGTTCCCCAGATAGATTAGATTTAGTCTATCCTCATATAGGTACAGACCTTATCGGTCACAGTTGGTAGAGAATCAGTCGATCCCGAGTACAAAGATATATAACTTCTTTTTAATTAATTAATTGTCATTTCGCTATTCTTTTCTTTATTGTTTTATTAGGGTGATTTATTTTATTTTGCGGTTATTTTAAGGTAAACACACAATACCTTATTTTTGGACGGGTATCATTTTAAATTTTAAGGACCGTCACTTTTGTCGTTGTTGTCGTTGTATTAGTCTACCTATGTTGTCACTTGTTTCATAGTCGTTGTCCAGTTCTTGTTTTGTGTGTGTTTTGCAGAGTAGGCCTATAGTTGTGTGTGTGTGTGCATACATAGCATGCAGGTCTTAGGCGTTGTAACTTGCGAGTCTCGGCCTGTTGTCTTCATTTGGCTAGACTTGGCCAAGATTCTCATGCGACATGTTTACTTATATTTCATTGCATAGTTGTTTATGTTACGCGTCTTCGAGAGGGTTATGAAAGATGCTATACAAATGTTAAATGTTACATGTAGGGCTATACAAATGTCTTGTTTTAATGTATGCTTGTGCGTTGATACATGAGTGATTTCTGGACTCTGCGTTGTTTTTGTGGTGCGGGCATGTGGCCTGAACCTATATGTTTGAATGTCGCAGGTTCGTGTATGTTTGTGTTGGTGTTTTGTTGTCCTGTTCTCGCTGTTATCATGTATAGGCCTACTGTGGGTATGGACTTGTGGAGTGGCTGTGTTGTGCAATTCTAATGAGTCGCGATTCAGTGCTATTTATATAGATGTTCGGTAGATCTTTACATGCATAATTATATATATATTATATGGTATAATTTTATGTGCCGCTTGTTTGTGGACGTCTGTATGGTTGTTGGGCGCATGGTAAAGACTGGTTTTTGTGGTGTGCGTTGATCATTAGTGGCTTGGTTGTGGAATTGTAGGCCTATATCGTGTCGCGTTGTTCTGTGTGTATGCCTATATGCAGGACTGCATGGTGTCTCGGTCTGCTTGTTGTTTGTAAGGTTTTGGATGAGTTGTATGTGGTGTTAGTTATCATGGTTTTGTGGTTTGGCTGTCTCTTATATGTTCTGGTCGTTATGGTCTAGTCGTATTAGCATGCGTGTGCTGTGTATGGGAGCGCCTCTGAGCAGTTCTTGATGAGGAGCTATATAAATGAATCTGCTTAATGTTGTCTTAATCTTATTTTATGAATTGATAGAAGACAATGTACTTCTATACTGTTGCATGTGTGAGGTTTGTCTTCACTAGATATCAGATGCTAATGAGGAATTTTTAGTAGGCCTATACATTGGATGGAGTGATGTGGTGATGTCTATCACCATGCACAGTTTGTTTATTTGTATATGGACGGCGTGCGACACTGGAAGTCTCATGCAGGGACGTGCGTGTGTGCGTATATGTATACGTGCGTGTGTCCTAGTCTGAGCAATTTGTGTTGTGGTAGTTTATGTACACTATACTAAGTTGTAATTTCTGTTTTATATGCATGTGTGTGGGTGTACTGGTTCAGCAGAATTGTCATTGTCATGTTGTTGGCAAGACTTGTGTGACTACCTACATGTATATCTGTAATTGTGTCATACATGATGACTGTATTTCTATATTCTGTGCATTACTAAAACGTTTGTTACAGTGTCTCTATACTGATGCATGTGTTATAAAAGGGTCCTCTATTTTACAGGAATTACATGTCACTTATACACCTTATATTTTTTATTTATTTAGGCTACAGTGACAGTGCATGAACTGCATTAATTCTTAAAATTCATATTATCAACATTATTTTGCATGAATTTAAATATTTCTCTAGTTTCTTGGTCTACAACTTCTCTTTAACTTATTTCATTATTGCTTGACCTATTGTTGTTTTGATAATGACTTGAGGCTTGATTTCAGTATAAATGTGTAGTTTTATTTAACTATGCTTTGTCAAGATGTCTCACATCTGACATAATTGCTGAAGTTGATTTTTGAGTGTTGAGGAACTGCAGTTGGTTGTGTAGTGTTGATCTAGGTTTTAAATTTTGGTTGTAACCTATTACTTAATAATAATAATATCATCATTTAACAGCATAGCATTGGCATGCTAGTTCATTTAATATAACTTGAATACCTTTCTTTATACAAGGTATGTAGTAATTGTAGCAGAGCCTAACAAACGTATTGTGTTTCATTGGTACTTATAATTATTAATTAATTGATTTTGGTGTCATTATGTTCATTGTGATAGTTTTCTTGAGTTCAGTATGGTATACAATGTATGAAGTTGGGGTGACAGCATTATCCTAACATTAATTTTGAAAGTGTTTTTAACAGTCATTTATTTCATTGTTATCAAATAATAATTATATTAGTCTACAGTTCAAATGCATGTGAGAGTGTCTTATGCCTAGATATTCCAGTTATTATCAAATATAATATATATAATACTAACTAGTATTTTATTCTTATTCAGACTTCATACCATATTTTTTTTTATTAACATTATATTAACAGTATATTAAGCAGTGCATGGTTTTGTTTTATTGAAGAAATTTTAATTCTTATTGAATTTGCTCAGGCTGATGTACTGTGCCAGTCTTACTTACTTCCTTAATTACTTACTTACTTGCATACTTATTTACTTACTTACTTTCTTCCTTATTTCTTACTTTATTACTTACTTACGTATATACTCATTTACTGACTTACTTACTTGCATACATACATCTGCATTTTGGAACTTTACCAGGATCTTTTCTGGCATACTTAAATCTGTTTTTATTCTGTGTTGTGGGCTTGCAAGAGCAAGGAGCATCTCTGAGTAGTTTTTCTGAAAAAGGTGCTATATAAATCTATGAATGAAGGCATACATACAAACAATTTTACAGAACAGCATACAGACTTACACATATTGCAGGAACTGAATGCATTCATATAGACAAATTCATACATTCATCCAGTCATTCTCTCATATAATTATATAGTCATGGACTACATCTCAGAAAATATTGTCTAAATCTTTTAAATCGCATCTATTGAGATTTGTTGGGTACCTGTGTTAAGCGTCTTCGTGAGATTCTTGTTCAGGCGATATATAAAGGGTCGTATACATACATACATACGTTTACTCATACATGGTTGTATAGTTATCATCATAGCCATTTCTGTAGTTGTTGCAGCCTACATCAGTCGTAGTAGTCGTTCATCATTAGTTGTTGTCGATATTATCATTTGTAGTTGAAGCCTTGGTCATTATTCTGAGAGTACATGTGTTGCAGCAATAAATCTTTCGTCCATCTTCATTAGGGATCACTCCCACGCTTTTGCCGTCGGCGTTAAGAACATTAGAGAGCCTCGCCTTCCTCCCTCCTTCTCTCGTACCTGGTTCTACCTTCCTATCAGAGTCATAATTTACTAAGCGTCTGGCACCCTATACGGCTGCCGCGTTCCTTCACTGACCTCGAGTGGTCTACTCAGTTAATGGTTCTGTTATAAGTTTTAACATGTGGTCTTCTATAATCAATTTAGCCATGGCACGAGCTCATCTTTATCGGAGTTCAAGCTAGAAGCCAGTTCTGAAGAGTCCTAGGATTAATGGTCTCAACAGGCTGTTGTTCTTACTGAATGCATGTCCGTTCCATGGAGTCTTAAGAATCCTTTTATTAAAAGCAGCAACTGGACTCCTCAATCACCCACTTAGTGGTCTCCTCTCGTTCCGAGAACTTTTGGGTAAAAGTCATTAATATTTCTTGGACTTCTGTTCCTGATTGTATTGACTACAGCATCCTAGTAATTCAATTTCCTTTAAGCAATGAGTGCAGAGAAGGGGTGGTTTAGACTTGGCTCCAGGGTAAAAGCCACACATGTCCATCTCATCAAGTCCGTTTCCGGGAACCCTGTGAACTTTTAAGTATATCATTAGAGACTACCATATTGTATCATGTGAGTGAACAGCTGTTATAATTACATTACTTTAACCAATCTTCCCACGAATACGTTATTACAAGCAAGCAATGTCTAGTTAGACCACCACTTCCTCATTATAATATGCATAGCGTGTGTTTGGTTAATATTTTCAAAGCATTGAGTGATTTGAGTCTTAATATATTCAGCGTGTTTATTATAAGGTCATTTGTTTTAAAACAAGTTGTTTGCTACCATGCATATACATTAGTTACTGTAGGCATATAAGTCTACTGCATCTTAAGTAACATTTTTATTAGAGACATATTACGTTAGTGTGGAAGGGACACGTACTTTAAAGCTGTCTTATGTGAGTTTCATTGAGTCTTATCTTTATTTTTAAGTTTATTCAGGTTTTTGCAGTACTGAGTTATAAAGAGTCTTGGTATTTGAGTTCACGTTATTAATTTGAGTTTAGTTCTTTACTACTTTAATTATGCAAGTGTGGTAGTTTATTTTATGTACATTACAAGAGGTTTAATTTTGCAGTTTTGATCCGAGATTTTATTTTAACAAAACGACGTTTTCATTACATGCACATGTTGTGTTTATTATTACTTGAGTGTCTAAGCAGAGCAATTTTCTTAAAATATTATGAGTTGACTTTAATTTTTATCTATGTCAGATAGGACTTTATTTTAAAATCTTGTGTGTTACAAGTGTATGAGTTTAACAGATAAATAAATAAAACATACTTAAGGTTATAAAAGAGTTCACATTGGTTGCTACATTAATTATAAATTGTCGTTAATTTCATATGCAATTTCTCGAACTTTATTTCTTAATTACAGCTGATATGGTGTTGTGCGAGATGGGAAGAACATTATTTAAGTTTTCTGTTTTGATGAAATCGTCAAATTTTTACAGATTATTAAACGAAAGTGATGACTATTCTGATTTTAAGCGATATTAACTGCTGTAATTTTGAATGAAATTTAAAGGTTGTAGGCCTACTAAAAAAATAATTGAGATTAACATATACATGAAATCGTTTTTCATAATTAATACATTAATATAGTTATTCAGTTATAAATTTTTATACGAATCCTTACGTACTGTTTTTCAATTGTGCTCGATTTTGTCGGAAATAGAATTATATATATATTTTCATCTTATATGAGTGGTTTCTTATTTCAGTAAAAGGTAATAAAATTAATTTCATATTATTGCCACTAAGGATTTTCTGTTATTTTTTTTTACAGTAATTAAATTTTACTCATCATTCGTTCACATGACAACATTTCATTTCATTTCAACTTTACTTGTGTTTAGATCGTGGTTTGAGTTTGTTTTATTCAAGGTTAATAATATTAGGGTGGTTTCAAGGTCAAGGTTTCTTTCGTCGAAGAAGTTTCAAATCTTATTGGTGCTTAGTTACTACATTAGACTTACTTTTTATTACATGTCTTTGTGTCCCAGTTTTCAGTTATTAGTGGTGTGTTTTAATGAATACTCATCTTTGTCGATTGGAGGTCATCTAGCGAGTAGTATTGTTTTAATTTGTTTTAAACTAAAAAAAAATTTATTGTATGACATTACTATTATAAAAACAGACAAAAATCAATTGCTTTAATTGCTTTAATTTTTCAATGTCTATGTAGTTAGGCCTATACAATTTTACTGACGAGTGTAGAAGGCTATGCTGACGTATGTCGACTGAAAAAGACAGTTGCTGTCATAGTATGCTTGTTAAGCAAGAACACTTTTAATTAGAAGTATGAATACAGAGGTCGTCAGGAAGGATTGTTCACGGAATTCATTTTGAAAAAGAGCAAAGTAGCATCGAGTCGCTTCTGAACTTACACAAGCGTGGCAACAGCCATGTTAAGTCAGCTAGCTTCGATTTATTCACTTACAGAGACTGAGTAATATCAGACAGGATTCTGTAGACCTATCCACAGTTTATGCGCTTGGAAACAGAGGAGTCTTCGTCATCACAACTGCCAAACTTCACATGCGTTCGCTGGAGGGCTGTGCACCGTGATCTTCATCTTCACCGCGTGTTCGCATACGTTCGCCAGGGGACATCACTCTACGCTTCCTTGGTGATTCTCTTCTCTCGAGCTTGCTCGCATGTTCGCTAGGAGGACACTGAGAGATCCTAGAAATAGGGTCTACCTTTTCCCTCCTCTGTGACTGCGTTGCGTACATAACATACAACTTCACCAGCGTTTCAGGTCTCCGCGTCATCCATTGATGCAAGTTGTCTTCCGGTATGGTGCTATGGTGCATCACAGGACTGGGTTGTGAGTCTCTGCGTTCAAGGAGCCTCTACACAGCGGGCATCTTTGCGCGTGTCTGATCTTTAATTCAAGGAACATAGTCGACGTGGTCTTGCTGTCTGCATGTGACTGCAGCACTCTATTCTATACAATGCAGAACGTTGACCTTGCCTGTGACTGTCGGATAGAAGAAATCGAAATTTAAAAAAAGAGGTCTATATGTCAAGAAGTTCTGACTCCTAAACAAAAATATATATCTATTATAATTAAAAACATACGTGTTATGAAATTACGATGGGACTCTTTCGTTAGAGACAACTATTGTTTTATCATCACAATGTAATTTCTACGTCATAATGTGCTGATTACTCGTCAATAATTTTGTCATATTTAATCTTGTGTTGTGCAGGTTTATAATTACGCAGTTGAATTACGATATTGCAGATCGTTACACAGGTCGTAATATTATATGGAAACGATGATAATTGTGCGCTGGTCAAATCGATTGTAGACTTATTCAGGTCTAGTAAAAGTCTGCTAGCATTTGTCGAAATGATATTTTTATTACATGCATAATTGCATATTGTCAGTGCATAGGATATTCAGCAACACTGATTTGTATTTAGTGAAGATCTCGTTCGTAATGAATGTACTAGTTTATTACAGATAACTACAATGCGTTAAAAATTTACTTATTAAGAAGTTACTAACGACAGTGTTTTTTTAAAATGTGTCTTAATTATACATTATGCACATGTGTGATTTCTGGAAAGATATTTGTCTGATCTTATGAATGTCATATCGCGTTTTTATGCAACAATTTATTACTCAGATCACTACAGTGATGTTTTTAAAATGCACTATTCAGAAGTTATTATGCAGAAGTGATTTTCTTTTTCATGTGTTTTAATTATGCGTACTTCATTTTTTCAGAATTCTTGAAGAGTATTTATGCGTGTCAGAGATTTTGGTGTTGCTTAATATTTTAATTATTTCAGTCAATTTGTGTCTATTAATTTAATGTAGAGTGTGACGTCTTTATAATTCTGATTTTAATCTACATTTCGTGCATTGCACTTATTTTGTGAAAAAGCATGCAAAAATTTGCAAAATATTATCATCTAGTCTTTGTTCGAAATGTGAGATTGGTCAAAATTTCTCTACATAAATTATTTTATTTTATTTAGCCTGAGTGATTTTTAATTATCCGAGAGTGAAGCAGTTTTGTTCACTAAAGTTGAATTAAATTTGCGAGTTACTGCGACATTTATTTGTTGGTGGCAGATTAATTTTATTACAATTTCGTAGCATTTGAATATTACATTGCTAGTGAGTAGGCTATATAGTGCCTATACAGTTGCAATTCAAGATTATGATTACGCTTGCATAACTATATCAAAGTAATCAATTATTACGCAAGTGTTCGATGTTTTTTTAAATTATTGTTCATTTTACTAGTCGTGTCTACTGCTTAGTGAGTGTTTGATGAGTCATTCAGCTCATAATGAGGATGACTATTATATTACACATGTTATTAGTTATGGCTTGTTGCTGTAGTCTATGGTCAGATCATGAGTAAGATGAGCCATTTGATATGAGTCGTCGTCGTCGTTGCCCTCGGCCACTGGAACGAAGCATTTCGTCTGTCATGACCATCCTCATTGCTGCGGATCGGGGATTAGAGTCGACGACGCCATCTTCCTCCACTGCTCTCTGTTTCTCGCGGTCCTCACACAGTCGGCCATCACCATCCCCGTCCATTCCTCCACGTCATCCATCCATCTTCTCCTCGGCCTTCCCCGAGCCCTTTTTCCATCAAGATAGCCCTGACATATGAATGCCGGCAGCTTGTCGGCTCTAATCATGTGTCCGAAGTAGTTCAGCTTCCTTCCTTTCACCACCTCCAGCAAGCGCCGCTCTGGCTGCAACTCTTCCAGTATAGATTCGTTTGTTCTAAACTCCTTCCAGCTGACTCTCAGCATCTTTCTATATGTTGTCATCTCAAACGCTGATATTCTTCTTTTGTCTTCCTTCCTTAGCGTCCAAGTTTCACAGCCGTACAGCGCCACCGGCCACACCAGTGACCCCATAAGCCTTAGCTTCAGCCCTGCTCCAATGGTTCTGTCCTTCCACAGTGTAGTCAAAGACCCCATGGCCGTTCGCGCCATCCCCAGTCTGGCTCTAATCTCCCTGCCTCCATCTCCACTCTCCTCCACTATGACGCCTAGGTAACGGAACGACTCCACTTGCTCCAAGATTCCTCCATTACATGTGATCGCTATCCTCTCTAGATCTCTGCTCACCACCATCACTTTTGTTTTCTTGCTATTTATTTCCAGCCCATATTTCTTAGATGTTTCATTCACTCTGTCCATTAGTTGCTGGAGCGCTTCTTTTGATGTAGCGACGAGTACGATATCATCCGCGTATCGCAAGTTGTTTATTGTCCGTCCGCTTACCGTTACTCCGATCCAGCTAAGTATATCCGCAGACTCTCTCATCACCTTCTCTGAGTACCCGTTAAAAGACAGTGGTGATATCAAGCAGCCCTGCCTCACCCCCTTTCCAATCCTGAACCATTCCGTGATTTCCTTGTCTATGCGGACCGCTGCCTGTTGGTTGTCATACAGACTTTTAAAAACCTTCACTACTTGGCTGTCCACTCCCATTTCTTTTAGCACTGTCCAGAGTTTCTTATGCTTCACCGAGTCAAAGGCTTTCTTATAGTCTATGAAGGCTATATACAGAGGCGTTTGATGTTCTCTTGCTTTCTCAATGATGATTCGTAAGTTGAAAATCTGGTCTCTTGTGCCCACTCCCTTCCTGAATCCCATCTGTACGTCCGATAGCTCCTCATCCGCCACCTTCTGCATCCTGCCAAGCAGAACTCGGAGCATTATCTTGCTCGCATGGCTGATCAAGGCAATAGTTCTATGCTCCTCGCATTTCGTTGAGTAGGTCATTATATTAATGAGTGTTTTGCGCAAGGGATTATGCTTAGGGGTTGGGTAATTTAGAATAATTATAAGAATGGAATTACAGTACATTACGTTGAGTTTCAGAAGTGTTTGCAGTTGGTTTACTTTAACGAGTTACTTTACAGTGTCAGAGTTGATGTGTTTTTGCTTACACGCTTGTGTTGAGTTTACTTGATTACAAAGTGAAGGAGTTTTTTTTTTGAGAGATGTGTAGGTGACTCTGTTTTTCAGGTCATAGAATGTATTTTTTTTATACATGAGTGTGTGGCTTCCATGCAGTCACATACGTGTTTATTGTATAATTTACAGTAAATAATTAAATATACTAGGTATAATACTTAGTATAACTGACATTTGTCAGATGCTTATGCATGTTGTGCTGGCTTAATTTAGCTAGTAAGGGACTTCAGTGTTGAGAGTACAGAGAAAGAAGATTATTACATTTATGATTATTACATTTACATAGGATATTGTGAGTACAGAGACAAAGAATGAAGATTATTACGTTCATATTACATTTACATAGGATATTGAGAGTACAGGAGAAACAGAATGAAGATTATTACATTTATATTACACTACGTAGGATTTTGAGTACAGTTGAAACAGAACGAGGATTATTACGTTTACATTACATTACGAAGAATATTGCAGGATGTTTACAGTGAAAAATGAAGAACAATTTAGTAATTTAACTAATTGATTACAGATGACATGATACATTAGTTAGCCTACTAGTGGGTTCGTATTCGAACTTCAGTGAGGTGTGTGTCTATGTGCCATATTTTACGGGTACAAAGAACATGCAGTTTTTCTTTCGGCTTTCTGTGGTAAGAAGCACGAGTTAATTTGTACATATTTAGGCATTGCTTTTAAGAGAGTTAGGATTACGGATTATAGTACACAGTTATGCATTCGATTTGATATGTAAGAAAGGAATTTAGCGACCTTGCGAATCCTGTTATCCAGTTTTGGATGTATTATTGGTGTGTAGCAATCTGCCACTAATCGTTTATTTTTACGATCAATGTTTTAAAAATTGAGACATGAAGGTATATTATTGCCAAAAATGTAGCGACTGTGACGAGTCGTTTACTCAGTCTGGTCATGAAGGAAAGTGGGAAATCCTTCATCCATTCATTCCCATTCGTTTGCTTCGTGCAGATAATCATCTTCATCATAATCATCTTATTTTTTTGTGTGGCAATTTTATGTGTGAAGATAATCTTATGGTATTTATAAAAAAGGGTATAAAAGTAAACATATTTCTTTTGTGTCGTGAGTGTATGAAACTTTAATTTTTTTTATCCATTACATCACAGTATTTTTACTCGTATAGTTATGAAGTTATCGAGTTTTGCAGAGTTTATGAAATAATTTTAGCGTTGATCTTCGTACTTTAATTTTTGTTGTCAGGTGTTTGCAGGTGTTTTATCATAATTTTTTCTGGGTGACCTATATTATTATTTCTACAAGCAATTCGACCAGGTACTGCACCTTGGATCAAGCTTCTTTATTTTACGATTGCCTTGCTGCTTAGCTTGAGCACAACTATTATATATTTATAGTGGTTACATGTATATAGAATATTTATATTAATATTATTTTTAGGTCACATGGTTGAGATTATGTTATTTACATTTGTGGTCATTTGGTAATCAGAATTCTAGGTTAAAGTTGACGTTAGGAATTGATTGAAAGAATATGTTGCGCCTTATTGGGTCGTCATTAAAATTTTCTAAAAATATATAAGCAGGGTAATTATAAAAAGTTTTTATCTAAAAATTATGTTACGTGGACAAGTGATAATTTTTCAGGAGTTATACTAGTATGTCAGTCTTTTGAGTATTTTTGTTTTATTATCGTGCATGTATTTTCTTCATTATCAGCTTATTGCGCAATTGTTTAAGTTAACGAACAAGCATTGGATTCATAATGGGTTTTTTTTTCATCATACTGCCTTATAATAAGGTTACTGATTTTCAATTATGATCAGAAGGATAACTTCTAGTTGAGCCCTATCTTGGAAAAAGGTGCACATTTTTTCAGGGTAATGAAGTCTTAAGATTTTATATCACATCGTGGCATTATTAGCAACAGAGTTATTGTTATGGCATAATTAATTTATCATATTATTTTGTATAACTAAATGGGCTAGTCAACATGTTTATTTATAAAACAATAATTACATACTTAATATGCATTCTGTTATTTGGAGTTTTCTGGAGACAGTGTTTATTCCATTGTTCAGTTTTCGAGTAACATCTCTAGAGAGAGAGAGAGAGAGAGAGATTTACGTTGATTGAATTCAGTTATGTGGATTTGTGTTATGCTTTTGCTTTTGCTATTGTTTTATCAAATTTATTTCTACGGGTATTTATTTCATTAGGGTTAATAAGAGTTAAATGGGTAAAACAAAATTATATTTTTTATGGGAATTCACGCATTTTGGTCTCAACAGCGGAGTGTTGGCTTGCTAGACAGGGGGAGTATGTGACAGGGTAAAATATAATTTATGTTAATGCCGCATTACCGCCAGGGTTAAATGTCAATCAACTCACCAAGTAGGCTGGTCAATGAGTTAACTCTCTGGGGATTGGTTGTGGCTGGAGATAGCAACCAGAGGGAGCTATATTAGCGGGTGCTGAGCGATTTTCAGTAGCTCTTGACGGTCTGGCTCACAAGGTATTGTGTGTGCTTATTATTATCATCTTTAAATTCTAGATTATTATTATGGGCTGGTTTAAGTGGGGTTACTTTATTTATCTTTCTTTAGTGAGCCTTAAGATTGGTGTTGTCGGTGACAGCACTGGTTATTATGCTTATTAAGTTGAAGTGTTGGGTTTATTATTAATTTACTAATTTATATTCATTATGGATATGTGCTTGATTGCTGCTATGTTTAATGTTTGTGTGTGAATAATAATTTGAAAATATATTATCGTTTGTGTTCCATGTAGCTAGTTCCCTTAAATAGTTACTGAATGAATAGGCTTATAAGCAGGATTGATCACCCTCACGAGCTATTGTATTCGGTAATTATCTAAGTGTTCCCCAGATAGATTAGATTTAGTCTATCCTCATATAGGTACAGACCTTATCGGTCACAGTAATAATGGGACACATGAAAACTACTGATTTTTCGTGTGATGATAAAGAAACAATGGTTATGGACGCTTTATGTTTTCTGCATCAGTGTGTACATGCATTATATTCGTCAAGACGACTGCAGGATTTGAGGATTCCACAAGTATCTTGGAATTTTAGAGGCACATCTCGAGAACTTAATTATCTGATGAAACAAACAAATGACTCAGAAACTGGTGCTCTACCAAAGACCGCCAAAGTCATGGAATACAATGTATACTGTCCAGACACATGTTCTGTATGATCAGACAGATCACTTATGTCGCCATCAATCAAGCAGAAGAGATTAGTTGCGTGATAACGACGGCACTCAATACTCATGTGATAAATTAATCATACGAGTCTGTCATTTACGAAACTATCTTCACAATACTTGGTGGTAATTAATTTCTTTTATCTGTGAGCATGATAAAAGAACTTTTGTCGAATATTTATCATTCTCTGTCTGAACACATCCGCCGCATATGTGAAGTGTTCATGCATGTTTGTATACACTGTACAGTAATGGCGATCTGAACGTTTTTGTTCAGTATTTAGCATGAATATTGTGGCTGACGTTGTCATGAATGGCAGCATTACCTATGTCACATTGCACCTACTTTGTTTTTTCTTGAGAATTGAAATAAAAGTGATTTTCCGAGTTATAAAGCTTCTGAGTCTGAAACCAGTGAAAGATCCAGTTGTTTTTACTCCTGTGTTTGCATGAACTCCTCAAAATTTGTGCCACCTTTCAGAGTTTCATGATAGTACTGACATAATGTGTATGACGAATATTGAAAGTCCGCCTTGAAGACCTCTGATCAAATTCTCTTCATTCGGGTAACGCCACTCCAGTCTGCGTCTAACACCAACTGTGTAAGTAAATTTATGTGTGAAAATTGGTTAACCTGATAAATTTTGTTTAAGAATTTGCCTCACAGCCATCAGCAACGGTTTCGATTATATCGGCATCAACCATTGCAAGTGAGTGCATCCAAGCAAACAGGTAAGTGTATTTAATGAATACTCACTTTGAATAAATCGTTTTAGAATTTGTTCCAAACATATACATTGCGTTATAAGAGCTATGGCTACAGTTTAAGTATTATACTTTTAAAGCATCACAACATCAAATTTACAAACGGATCTCATACTGGTGCCCCGGAATGGGACTGGCTAAACCCCAGAGGACTTTGCACACCATGAACGAACACCAATTTGTTATTCTTACTGGGTAATTATGCTTGAATATTGCCCAACACAACCTGCGTGCTTCATTGCCCAACTGAGTAAAAAATATCTGCAAGAGATTGACTGTTAATGTAGCCTATTGACTCTGAAAATTGAATATTACGTGAATGTCTTAATTGTATGACATATTTACAGTTGAATAAACACGTCATGGCCTTAGCTATTCTGTTGGGCGGCGTAGTATTTTCATTCGAAAACAACAGAATATAAAAAAGATATGTATCCGCTCTAAAGTGAAAATTGGTGGAGCGACATTACGGTTAAGGCCTTACACAGCAATGATGGTTGCTGAAGTAAGGTTATTTAATGAAGTTTAAAGAACAGATGTGGTGATAGCCTAATAATATATTTCGCCTCTAGGCTACTTGTCTGTCTTTAAAACTTCGGCGATCATCACGGGCCATACTACATTGACATTATTCACACTTTAATTTTTTGTCACTGCAGGGCATCATATCCACTTTGAAGAATAGGGACCAATTTACAAGCCGATCTTTCGGATAGAACCACATCAACAGTCGTATACAAAGAACTTTGGAGGCACAGTTCCAAATCCATTAAACAGAACACGGAATAGGCCTATTACACAGCGAAAAGTGTTGGGTCATGCGAACGAAACTTCAACTCCAGTCTTATACAAAAACGTTGACTTTCTAACATAGTGCAGATGACTACGGGCCACAACCGATATCCGAAACATCATTATGGTTACCGTAAAACTTCACGGCCCCTACATTTCTGCACACCTGTAAACAGTTGTCAGAAGAAACTAGGCTGCGCTAAATAGGCAAGCTTACATGCAAGCTTACTCTTGCGGAATGCTGCAAATACGCTTATGTGCAGACTCGATTAGACAAGGTTTTACATGAATAAGATGCATTGTATTTTCTTGCAAGCCACATATTTTCACCGTGGTGCTACCGTAAGTTTGGCCTAACATTGGAGCTCTTACAGTACCTATTAAGTTTATTCCTTAAATACTTCATTTAGATTAGCAAAGCGACATCCATAATTATGGCCAAGAGAATGAACAATTATGGGTTCAGTTGTTAACTTTGGATTTTCTAATCTTTTGGAAACATGGCTTGAACTATTGTTAAACGGTCTGTGGCAATATAATATTTGTTACACTTAACACGAGACCTACATGCAAGAACCTCATAGCTAAGCATATCGCAGTGACATTAATTTCATGGTTAATCTATTCAGTGTGCTGTTGTAATCTGGATCGCAGCACATAGTTAATCATTATTTCGTCATGGGTGATGATTACGACAAAACGACACTTGAATAATCATGATGCCCAAGATAATTTGATCGGGTTTAAGGATGTCTTAAGTGCACACTCAATGTTTACCTTCTTTGTGGTCTTTGCAACACTTAATTCAATGCAGAGTTCAAGTCGACAGATATCAGTGTCATTCTACGTGTACGCAAGAAAGGCAATAAGTTGCTTATGTATGTATGTATGTATGTATGTATGTATGTATGTATGTATGTATGTATGTATGTATGTATGTATGTATGTATGTATGTATGTATGTATGTATGTATGTATGTATGTATATATGTATGTATGTATGTCGTCTGTTTAGAGTGCAAGGGTTCTAACTCCAAATTTTTCAAAAAGCGTTTTATTGTTTTATTTTATTGCTACCAATGTGATGCTTGAAATGTGCAAAGATTATATCGTTCTGAGTACAAATAACGAAACAGCAACTATTTGAATATTAGAGATATCTCCAATGACCTATTTGTGAAATGTGCAAAGGTTCTATCTACTTACGTGAGTAGATAGAACCTTTTCACACTTCACAGATTCGCGTTAGAGCGATTATAGTCATTTATTCACGCAAAGAATGCTAACCGAAGGTGTGCAGAATACGTGATCAAAAATTATATCCTAGGAAAATCGTATCTTTCTTACAATCTGCAACATGTTGCTTTGGTCGGGAAAATTATTCTTAGCATAATAATGTTATTATAATAAAAAAAATTATTTTAATCAAGGAATTTTGATAAAGCTCTAAAATTAATACTCAATTATAATTCAATTAAAAATGTTGTAAGCGACCACAAGCGTATTTAAGAGTGGCTTGTTATAGCGCATTTTTTTAGCTTATTATTATTATTTCTGACTAAAACAGGCAGAAACCACATTATTTTCATGTAATGGTTGATAAAAATTTAAAAGATAATTATGAACCGCATATTTGAGTCGTTATAAAACGATCTATCTTCAGATCTAAAAATATTGTGGATCTGCGGAGGTTCTAGGCATAGGCTAGCTAGGCCTATCTCCCGTCATAAAGTTATCATTTTGCGTACTGTCTCTCACAAACATTTATTTTTCAGGTTCGGATACACAAAATACTTTAAAGATTTCATCATTCCAACTAGGGGAAACGATCTATTTTCCAAAAATCCATAAATTATGAAGAAATAAATTATTATCTATCTTCAGATTTCGAAATATTTTGAAATGCGCAAAGGTTCTATTGCTATAATTTTGCCTCCTGTCCTCCACAAACTTTATTATTTTATGCGCGGCGGCTTAAATTATTTTTAAAGATTATATTATTCCAACTGAGCATGGGCGCCCGCAGAAAGTTTTGCAGGGGGGGCAAAAAATTTCGAAAATTTTTTAGTAACAAGAGTTTGAAAATGCAAAGCTGGAAATTAATAATACGGGTATTTTTCAAAGAGGTTTTCTGCGCAAATTTCTCAGTTTCATTTTTTGTATAATTTTTAATACGAATAGTTTCCTTAGAAATTTGTTAAAAATCAAAAAGTAGATGTTAAAAAGTAGTTTCCTAAAGGTACGCTATATAAGTCCATAGAATGAACGAATGAATAAATGAACTAAAATAGGTGTCAGTTTTCAAGGGGCAAGTGTTCCTCTATAGCTGCTTCTAAAGCGCCACTCGAAAACCAATCGCAGGGTAGGCCTACCAGCTTTTTCACAAGTGCTGCATCGAGTTAGAAGCCTATTCCAGAGAGTAGTCAGAAGGAGGTCCGAGTCTGGTATAGCCAGAGGGTCAGAGTAACTGTTAATGCGGGTGTCGTTTAGAAAGGCGGAGGATCCGAGGATCAGATAAGTATGGGTATCAATTCTTTTGAACAGATCTCTTTGTCAGTTTTGGGTGTAAATCCTGTGGCGTAATAACCAGAACCCCTTATCCAAGTTTATCTGCAATTTGACCTCACTGGATTCTGTACTGGCGACTTGTAAATGGGCAAAATGGAGCCGGCTTATAGCAGACTTGGTTTATGTAATTACAATGCTGGTGAATAAGCAGATCTCCCTGATGCAATTTTAGTGTAAGCCTACTTTGAGAAATTTCAAATTTTTGCATTAGTAGGCCTATTTTTGCAATTGTGATTATTTGCACTACAGCTGGACTCCACTCAAGTAGGCCATAATTGACAGGCCTGCTATTTGCATGGACCCCTGCAGGAGGGTTGAAAGCCATTGGTCATTGTTACAGTTTTTAGAAAAAGCTTGAGCATGCAAGGCAGAAAGTTATAACAGCATGTTTATTTCTATAGAGATCTCTAAACGTAGATTTCTGACTTTCACTGTCTGTGTCATTCGTATCATTGGAGCATTAATGCAAATACATTTGTCAAAAAACCAAAAATTAGTAGTTAAAAACATATATGTGCCAATTTTCCAGGGGGGGGGCAAGTGCCCCCCCTTGCCCCTACGTGCGGGCGCCCATGCAACTGAGGATATAATCTGCTATCCAAATTTTCATAAATCACAATGATATGACAATAATTGGATTTTTGGCAATCATCGAAAGTTAGATTTGCTCTCCTGAACAATTTCGAAAAGTGGAGTTAGAACCTTTGCACTCTAAACAGACGATGTATGTATGTATGTATGTATGTATCGTAATCGTAATCGTAATCTCGAGACTTCTACAGCGCCCACAAAAGCCAAGTCGCGGGAACCAGCTTATTCACAGGCGCTCAATCAAAACAAAATCGATAGGCAGCGGGTCAAGTCCGGAGAGTCAGGCAGGCAGATAGATGGACGACTAAGGTGGGTGATGTTTAGAGTTGAAGTGGCGGAGGATGTGAGGAGAAGAGGAACAATCAGGATAGGATTTTTGAAAGAGCAATGTTTTCAGTTTTGAGTGAAAGACCTGTGGGGAGATAGCGAGAGGTGGAGTTTTGGTGAGTTCGTATGATGGGTCGGAAGTTTGCCGAAGTGCTGGCGGAAGTTTGTTCCAGAGAGGTGGAACGGCAATGGCTATGGAGCGGTTTGCGAATTTCAGTGATGAAGTGATGGGAGGGCGAAGCAGTGTAATGGAGGATGAGGAGCGTGTTGAACGAGGTGGCTGGATGGTGAACAACTGACGAAGGTAGAACGGCTGGGATGATTGAAGTGTATTGTAAGTGAGTGAGAGGACTTTGTATTCAATGCGTTCAGGTATTTTGAGCCAGTGAAGTGATTTCAGGACAGGAGTGATGTGGTGACGTTTGGGGGTTTTCGTCACTGCACGGGCGAGGGCATTCTGGATAGCTTGGAGGCGGTTAATTTGGGTTATATCAATGTTTAGGAAGAGAGAGTTGCAGTAATCAAGTTTCGCATGAACTATGGATGTGGCTATTGTGGATGCAGTTTTAAAGTCGAGCATAGGTCGGATTCTGCGGAGATCTCGTATGTGCATGAAACAAGTGCGGGAAAGTTGGGTTATGTGGTCGGAGAAGCTAAGAGTATGTATGTATGTATGTATGTATGTATGTATGTATGTATGTATGTATGTATGTATGTATGTATGTATGTATGTATGTATGTATGTATGTATGTATGTATGTATGTATGTATGTATGTATGTATGTATGTATGTATGTATGTATGTATGTATGTATGTAATGTATGTATGTATGTATGTATGTATGCATGTATATATATGTATGTATGTATGTATGTATGTATGTATGTATGTATGTATGTATGTATGTATGTATGTATGTATGTATGTATGTTTGTATGTATGTATGTATGTATGTATGTATGTATGTATGTATGCATGTATGCATGTATGTTTGTACGAAGTTGAAAGATTCAGATATATCTCTATCCGTTCAAATTTATTGTATGATATGCTGGAATCATATTCTGGGTTCAATTCTTTAAATATAATAATTATGGGAAATATTTGTATGATTAATTAGAGATACAGTATATGAAAAACAGTTTGGCTTTTTTTATTGAACCACGGTGCATTATATTTCTCTTACAGTTTTCTTTGTCTGCTCATCTCTCGGCTGCTCTATCTTTGTTTCGTCTTATTCCATTATCATACTCCATTATCGCTCACTGGCTATATCTATCCAGACGCGTTTGCGTTTCCATTCGTGCTCATGCCTCTCTACCCCTCCCCCCGTTCTCTTTCTCATCTGCCATTTAAATTACTTTATCTCTCTTTTCTAATCATAGAATCTGTCTTTGCCCCCTCGATCCCCGTCCATCATTCTCCAATCTCTTGTGGGGCTCGCTGGTGTAGTGAGTGTGTTCGTTGCCTTGCAGCCGGAGGGTTGCAGGTTCGAATCCACCTCAAGTCGCCGCGTGGGGACCTTGGACAAGTCCTTCACTCGCAATTGCCCAGCGCTTCGGCGTGAAACTCCGATGCAGTGTCCGCTCTGTAGTCGGGAGCACTTCTAAGTAGAGAACTTGAAGGGGCGCTATAACAAGTGCACACACATGCAAACTCTCCATGGGCCATGGCCTTACATTTTCTATAGCGTCTTACTCAAGTATAAACAGCATTGTGCCCATTAATAATAATGCATCTCGCATTTTATACTTGTTGTCTTACTTGCGATATCAAGTTTCTATATCCATTCTGTCATCTTTATAACAGCAATTGGGTTGTCTTTCTTTGTCTCTCTGTCGCATTCTGATCAAGCATATTGCTTTCTACAGCGTCTCGGAAATAATTCCAAGGCATCAGTCTTTGTTCAGTGTTCATTCGTTCATTCATTCAAGTTTTCACGTAGCATCACTTCAAAGAAAATGACCGGAGGTTCTAAAGACCCTAGAAAGGTAAAAAGAATCAATTTTTTTAATGTTTAAAGGATGTGAAAAAATGTCACACAGGCAATAAGTGCAACTTTGTGGGGCGCGGTGGTGTATTGGTGGCGTCATTGCCTTGAAGCCGGAAGGTTCGAGGTTCGAATCCACCTCAAGTCGCCGCGTAGGGACAAGTGCACATGCAAACAAACTCAAAGGAGCCCACCGCACAAAAATTGGCCTTGCATGATACATGTATTACGGACAAACGGAACTGGACAAAACTACCTTCCCGCTTATCGTTGGGAACGACTACTCCGAATAGGCTTTCCGACTCTGCAGGAAAATTAATGTTAGTAAGTTGCAATCAAATTTACATTGTCCATATCGGATTTTATGCTGAATTTCCAATGGTGGGCAACAAAAGCAGGCTAGGATGGAAATTGCATGAGAAAACCATACAGTCGAGACCAAAATTACCCGAATAAATATATATAAAATATAATAGAATTTATATAAACTTGTATAATATACAAATAATATACAAAGAGCGGCGCAAAGAAAGTGAATATAATATAATAAAGCCTATAGGCCTATACACGATTGCCATGTAGGGCTATATAAACTGGTTAGCTTCTTAACTGCGTGACCGTAATCAGCAGGTCGGCATTGGGACCTGAGCCTACTGTTTGCACTGCTGGAGTTCCACAGGGATCTGTCCTTGGCCCCTTACTATTTACTGTCTTTACTTCCCCAATCAGTCGCATTGCTAATCACTTTGTAATCCAATTACAACAGTATGCGGATGATACCCTGCTCCATATTGCTTTATCACACACTGATCAGTCTGCCAAACTTAAACTTGAAGATTGCCTTTCATCTATGTATTCCTGGTTTTGTTTCAATGGTTTGGCCATAAACCCTGACAAGTCTGAGGCAATTTTGTTTGGGTCACGCCAGCTCCTGCGCTCTTTTCCTCCACTTTCTAATATCGACCTTGCCGGTGTGGCATGAAATCATGTCCGGCATGAAATAATGTCCGGAAAGCGTTGTCATTGGTTCATGTGACTGATGACGCCAGATAGCAACTGTCAAACAAAGGTTATTTACAGAACCGTGAAATCTTGTCCGGGAAAGACATACAATAACAAAGATAATAATTCCAGCGCAGCCTGTCCACCTAATAATAGACATCGACATCTATATTTAGAACTTGTTATTAACAGTAGCCACATATCGTTTCCGTTAGAGATTCAAAATACTAAAGATGATTCCAACGTCCCATAAAAATTGGGAGCTATAATTACGAGAAATATGGTAAAATAAACTATTAGCTTAATCGCAAAGGATTGACAAGTTAATCGGTGTTTGTATCAGGTTATAGAAAAAGCATGTTGCATAGAATAGAAGCCACAAATGTCTGACGCAGAATATTTTACCCTCACAAGATAGGCTGCTATCCGATTTATAACAATAAACGAAAATACATCATCTGGAATTTCAATCATGTAGGATAGCCTACTCCCAGGCTTGTTTCCACCTATTGTTAAAAGGCCGTGCGATCTGCGTTCGCGACATCATGACTTTGAACTGCCAAGAAACGATTAGTTTAATTTCCTCTCTCGATTACTTTTTAAGACTGTTCGCACTGTTATTTTAGTCCATTTCTTTCCTTTTTCTCTTCATGTAATAAGTTGAACTCTGTCAACTTAATTTTCTGGAAATAAACGAGGTATAGGCCTATAGGATATCATACATGATAATTAAAACACTGAAATATGCAAGGCGAAAGGAAACACGAACGCTATTCGCGTTTAATTAACTAATTGGGCACTCCGACTCTTCCATAATAATCACTGAATTATCTAACTACGTGCTTCTCCGCACACTTTTTCAGAATTGGATATTCTAGTGAAACGTACATTAGGCCTATATTAGGACAATATTGGCGATTAAACTGGGGCCAAATAATTGCCTTACACTGCTATATGCATCCTACACATAATAAAACATTTGTAGCAATAATTTGTATGCATCGTGAGCTCTAACCCAGGTTCACAGTAGGCTTACAATGGCTACCATTAAGTAGGCTGCTAGCAAGTCAGTCAGTCAGTCAGAAAGTCAGTCTAAGTAAGAATATTTTCCATTAGACCACAAGCAAACGCATAGTTGTTTGTACAAGAATAAATTATAGGCCTATAAACATTTAAGCAAAACAATATAACATTCTCATAATAAAGCTTTTGGCAAAAGAGTCAACTCTATGAAGTGTTACTTTAGTTGTCCTGAGTCGAGTATTACATGGAGTAACTTATGGGGGGAGGAGGTAGTTAAGAATGTGTAAAGGATTTAAGAGTATAGAGCGGAAAAGAGCAGAGAAACCCTAGAACAGAGTGCTTCAAAACTCGGAAAATCAGTATAGGGACGAAGCCTAAACGGTTGAGTTTTCTTCAAACACCGTTAAAATGTCTACGCTCCATGTCGTTTGCTAATACCCACCAGACCACCACACAGGAAAGGCATAAACTAGGCTAATCTCCGCATGGCCGTAGCATAGTATAAATAAGAAAATTTGTTATTTATACTGTGGCCGTAGCTCTAACCACATCCAAAACCGTAGGCCTAATTTTTGCGCATTTGCTTAAATCATCCAAATAGAAGCCATACTATATAATTACTATATAATTATGTTCTATGAAAACCTTAAAACCACTTAAAATAATTAATTTTATAATGTGGTAATAAAGTACGCTACAAATATGTTAAAAATAAAGCGCTACAAAATTTGCAAGTACCATAACCACTTGGTCTGTTCTACGATGGGAATTTCTATCTAAAAATAGAAATAGAGTCATCGCAAAGGCAATTACAAGCATTGTGCTTTACAACAATAATTCCACCGTTTAGACCATTGTTTTCTTATCTATCTATGACAGTAATATATTTTGACAAATTTTACTGATATTATGGTAGAGTTCTATAATGACTCGGTAGACGTTCTAGAATGACTCGGTAGACACCAAGAACTAACGTTGCAGCGTTGTTATCTTTAATAAATCCAACTTCTAGTTTGCCGAGAATCCTTTTAATCGATCCAGCTTCTCTTTAGGCAAGAATTTGTTCGATAAATCCCGCTTCTATTTCGTCAGGAAATATTTTTCATCAAATTCATAAAAAAGTTACTTGCTACCGAGTCATTATAGAATATAACCGATATTATCTTATAAGCGGACATGTAACGGAGGAGTCGGACACGATTTCATGCCGGACAATATCTCATACGTAGACCGGAAGGAGGAAAGAGGAGCAGAGGACGCCCGAGAAAGACCTGGAGAGGCACGTTCAAGGAAGATCTGATGGAGATGGGTATCGACTGGAGCGAGGCAGCAGATGTCGCAGCCGACCGTGCAGAATGGAGAAATCTTGTCGCCCGATGTTCCGAAAGGAATGAAAGGAAATGAGAGAGAGAGAGAGAGGTCGCATGAAATACTGTCTTGACAACGGAAGTGGGCGGAGCCGGACAATATTTCATGCCGGACATAATCTCATGCCACACCGGCACTGCTGTTCATCTGTCAGATACTGTCAAAACACTTGGAGTAACCCTAGACAATAAGCTCACATTTCGACCTCACATAACTAGCATTTGTAAATCTTGTTTCTATCACATTCGGGCAATACGTCACATCAGGTCGGCCCTGACTATGGATATGTCTCAAACCATTGCCTGTTCTCTTGTCTCCTCTCGCCTTGATTATGCTTACGCCGTTTTTGTCGGTCTCTCAGTCACTGAGCTCAGAAGGCTGCAACACATCCAAAACTCCTTAGCGCGTGTTGTGCTGCGCGTCTCAATACAAACTAGTTCCTCAGTCCTACTTCAACAACTGCATTGGCTTCCTGTTCAGTACAGGATAAAATTCAAATTGGCATGTCTGACCTTCAAATCTCTCAGTACCAACGCACCTTCCTACCTTCAGTCGCTACTAACTCCTTACATTCCTCCTCGTTGCTTGCGTTCATCGGGCACAAGTCTTTTATCTGAACCTCGATGCAAAACAGTTATGGGCTTGCGTGCATTCCATGCCTCTGCACCAAGGGAATGGAATCGGCTTCCGCTCTCTCTTCGGAACTCAATTTCACTTCCTTCCTTCAAAAAGCGGCTAATAACTATTTCTCCTTGGCTTTCAAGCATAATAATTATGGATCTTTAATTGTATCTTCCTCTGGCGGCTGACTATCCGCGCCTCAGATTCACATTTCGGTGTGACATTGCGCGCGTTACAAATTTATTTAACCCTAGGGCTACCAAGGGGGGGGTGGTTGCCACCCCCCCCTAGGTTTTTCGCAAATCAAACGCGTTCCGTCTGGAATAAAATTTTGAAAAAATTGGTAGCTGTAGAGGGTTCATTGGGACACATTTTGAGCCAAAAATTTTTATGATGCCCCCTACCGTTCAAAAGTTACACCCGATATACCAAAGGTACCAGGGGGGGGGGTGGATACCACCCCCCCCCCTAGAATATCGTCTATAACTTTTCCGCCCTTTTATATTAAGAGACGCAAATTATACCATTCTATAGAGGGAATGTGGGGCTACATTTCCATGCTCACTGAGTTGTCTTTTGACAACCGGAAGTGCTCAAAATAAATTAAAATATATATAAAGGTGTTTTATTTTCATAAAATGTTCATGTTTTTTATATTATAACTTATTCATAATTTATTTTTTAATAGAAATAAATTATGCCATTCTGTAGAGGGCATTTAGGGCTATTTTTTGATACTAAATAATTTGGAATTTGATGACCGGAAGTGCTCAAAATAAATTAAAATGTATAAAAATGTTGGGTTTTTTTGCAACGCAAACCGATATGTCTGCGTAAACGTTTTTCAGCAGATATAACATGTTTTTTTGTTTTGTTTGTACATAAAACAGACTTATTACTAGTTTTTATTGTTGATAATTGGACTTTATTATATAAACTATTATTGTATATATAAATCATGTTCAAAATAAATAAAATCTAATATATTCCCTATGCGTAAGCATACGTTTTCGTGTAATCGACGGGTGCCTATGGTAAAAAATTCATAATTTCGGGGGGCATTCATATTTTCTAAACTTAAATATACCATTTTGTGCAGAAATGAATGCTGAATCGAATGGTGTATTACAAGTTATGATATCCAAAACGAAACCCAAAATCCAGGTGGGGGGTGGTAACCACCCCCCCCTTGGTAGTCAGTGTTACAAAAAAAGCTTGGTAGCCTGAGGGTTAATAATAATAATAATAATAATAATAATAATAATAATAATAATGTGTTTGTGTGTGTGTGTGTGTGTGGGTGCGAGTTGGTATACGAACAAAGTGTATTCACTTTCCTTGCACTGCTCAACCTCAGCAAGAAATTCTCTTCAGGCTGCAGTATTATAATATTATAATAATAAACTCCTATCAAACGTACCCAAACAGGAGGATGAGCGACCTTGCCATGCAGGTGGCCGGTTGTTGGAACGAAAAACATTAAAAATAACACATCAATAAGAGATTAGACTATCTTATCTGGCAGCGTTCAATAGCAGTGTGTTCGTCCACTTCTATAACTCACCCACGAAATCACGAATTTAAAACAAGATAGAATCAAGATTGGATGGTTTGAAAGTGACAGGTGCTTTCTAGTAAATCACAGATAGCGAGAGATTCTTTGTGAATCCAACTGATAAAGAGAAGCCAGAATCCTCTTAAAAGACTCTCCTACCCGTTAGCTACGGTACCAGTTGCAGGCGCATCAACCCAGCGTGAGACGTACATCCGGGTATTCCTGACCTTCGAAAGACATCAGAGAACACCAAGAAGACTACGCTTCAATACGCATCGTTGCCTTTCGTTGGCAAGTTATTGATAACATACTATTTGTTTTATTCTTTTGTATGCGTACTTTTTATAGCGCCTCTTCAACCTCGCTACTCAGAGGCACTCCCGACTTCAGCGCGGACACTGCATCGGAGTTTCACGCAGAAGCGTTGAACAATTGCAAGTGAAGGACTTGTCGAAGGTCCCTACGCGGCCACTTGGGTTGGAATCGAACCTGCAACCCTCCGGCTGCAAGACAACGGACATAGGCCTACCCATTACAAAACCGCACAACTTTATTACAATAATCATGATAATATTGCAATTATTATTTCTCCATAGTCTACAGTTACTGTTTTCGATGATGAATTTTTGAATGACATTGAGTTCGATAGTTGGACACTCTGCTCAACTGAATCCATTGCAGGTACTTTCCTCCGCCATGAAAGTAAACACGTCATCACGACGTAGCTCAAGCACTGTCACGTTTTCATGCTTTTCTACTTCAACCACCAGCAGAATCTTTCTTTTTTAATTCCCACATTGCACAGCATCCCATTATTTTTGAATAACGTCAGTATGTAATTCTCCTGTTAAACATGAAGTCATTTAGAATATAATAGGCCTATAGGCCTATGATAATATATTTGCAATTAATACAAAAACAAGTGTCACATAGAGCATAAGAAAGGCTAATGCAAATAACATATGTGACACATGCCTTCCAAATCCGTCGTTTGACGTTTTTGACTTTTTTGCTCCGTTATATTCTACAGTTATTCTGCTTCAAAATGCTTTTTACAGAATGAAAATATCTTTTTTCTAACTGAAGATATCTGAAATTATATTCGTTCGATTCTGTAACTTGTAGAATCACAACAAGGGAGAAAATTGAGCTCAAAGTTTCAGCACATTTGTGTCGTAAAAGTCCTTAGTAACCATTAATTGAATATTCTGCAATTTTGCTGGTCAATAAATGGGTATATTATGTATCGAATACAGCAAGCGGCATCCAATTCGAGCAATTACTTTCCACATTGGGACTGAATTACAGGCAAATGCTGAATTACCGAAGACGAATGAACGAGTCAGTGAAATAACATAGGACAAACAAACGCTTCCAAGATCGAGTAGCCTAATTGGCCAGGAGCGACATAATTGTATCGAACCCTATGAGTGTAATATTTCAAACACACAATCAACCAGGCACTACAAGATGTGGACCTTTGTCCATTTATAATGTAATTAATGTAAACATTGCAACTGATAAGCAGCGTCTTACAAGTAGGCCTATTACCCTATCGATCGGCTCCCTCAAAGAAATATTTACCTAACAGCTTAGTCTAGAGAGAAACATGAATAAAACAAAAGGCATTGCGTCCGATTAGCCTACAATTTGAACGTAGTATGATAACTCATGCAAGTCTTTTAAATTCTTAAAAGGAATTTTAATTAGGACTATCTGCACACATAGACACTAATAATTATTGTTCCTATTTATTATCTCGTACACACATCGCTCGAACGCGCAAACACTGCAGGTATAGAGTAGATCAGAGCAGACTCAATTTGCATCAAGTTACCAAAAGCCAGTGGTAATCAAACTTCCTATAGATCTATAATGATTATTATGCTGGGTGGCCACTGAGGGGTGGGCTGTGGATGCGTGGATTGCCAGTTTAGCCATGTTTGCCAAAGTAATTGACCGCTTCGTTGATCTCGATCTCAGTGCCTCTCATTCTACAAGCCAGCGTGTTATCCAATGAACTACCCCCCTAACGAACAATCAACCAGGTTGCGCTTATCACAATTTGAGCAGTTTACAAGACGTTCGCTATTTCCTATTTAACGATGTAAAATATTATTTATACAAATTCTTTCCAAAGCGAACGCTACTTGTAGGCCTGAGTAAGAAAAGGAGCAACAGAACGTTTTCGGGTAGGTGCGCATGCGCAGTATCAAAAGTCAGTCTCGTGAACCAATAAGACTCTCAGAAAACTGGGTCGGAGGCGTGGTTGTCAGGTGTCCATTACAGATGTTAAACTTTATAGCCAAACTTTGTCACGTTCAAGTAGGTGGCAAAATTTACCAGAACCGTCTAATATCATATTTTATGGTATAATCTATCACGCGGTACACATGGCTACAAGAAATAGTCAGGCCCGCTTATGAAAACTCGGTCGTTCATGGCGAATTTCAGCTTTGAAAATAGGCTATTTGGGACCAAGATTCAAAGCGAATTCTTACACCACATGCGCCAAAAGTCACTTTTCATTCACTAATCATTTGAATTCAACTTTTTTTTGTAGATATTGAAAGTAGACATATTTTTAAATAATAATACACTATAAAACAATTTTCCATATTTTTGACCCCTGTCGCCTGTTTTGCCGTTTATCTCTCTATCTAGATCGCGACAAGTGACGGGTAAAGAAAGCTTGCATCACATATTTGGTAACCTTAATTCTGTTTAGAATGGCTATATAATTATATATGTGAGAGGGTGATTTTTTCACGTCGGTATTATATTCGCGGGATAGAATCGCGTTCATCTTTTCTTTCAACGGTGCTTTTGCTGCCTAGTTTCTCCAATAAGCGACTTCTCGAACTACGTAATCCAGCTTCTCTTGATTTTCGTCGTCTTCAATTAGGCATTTTGCTGGATGCTTATTCCACCCACTTTCGTCTTGCCTTGTCAATTTTTATATGCCTCTTTATATGCCTTTTTAATTATATGCCTTTTTATATGCCTTTTTAATTATATGCCTTTTTATATGCCTTTTAATTATATGCCTTTTTATATGCCTTTTTTTTAAATAATATGCCTTTTTATATGCCTTGTTCCATAATGTCATGGGCTACGTGTTGCAGTGCACTTAGCCTATGTTTATTTCTAGTCTTTTGCTTCCTTACACTTTGCTTTGTGTAGGTTATGCTGCTTTCAGTTCCTCAGTAACAGAAATTCTAAAGTCCATCTGCCGTTGTTTAAAGGTCATTTGTATTTTTAAAGTGAGTTGTCTGCAGCTGATTTCACGCAAAGAAATTTCTTGTCATTTTCTCTTCTTCAATCTTATCTATTTTCCTGCAAAACGCCATATTTGCTGCTCGACGATGTCGTCGTTGATATTATTTTCCGTCCTGTGACGTTACTGATTCTTTACCGATAAAAATATAATAATGAAGTAACAGTTAGCCTACTCTTTTGGATTTAGATAAATTTGACACAATTGTGAGCTGTAGCCTATTTCTCACAGACGAGGAAACCATGTTCCTTCTGAACGTTACACTGATTTGGTTTATTCTACGGAACACGTGCTTCACGGATGCGGCGTCAAGTAACTTAACATTGTTCTTGTTTTCTGGCTCATAATAATAGACTCTATTACAGTTTAAACTATTGGTAGGACACCCTTTAAAACTATTGGTGATTTTAAAATAGAATTGCCATCCAATAGATTTCGTCCATAAACCAAAACGAAAGTGTATTAAATGGTATGTTAAATAATGTCGGTTACTCTTGGTCAATATTGCGTTTTTAGTTGCTGTAATAGCTGTTTGTTCCATTTAACTGAGTTACATTGAGTGGTGTATAAGAGCGACATGGCGAAAGAGCAGCACAACATGAATAGTATCAACAGAGCTACTTAAGCTTACTAGACATACGAGCGGCGAAATCCATAATAATATTATTAGTATTTTATTAAAAAGCAAAAAATCTAGATAGCGAGTAGGCTTAAATAACAGAAGGTATAATTTACGAATGTAATTAGACCTAATATATTTTTTTATATATTATGATCCTTCTACTTCTTTATGGCATGTGACCAGTGTATGTTGTTGACAATCCGTCGAAGGTTAGGGTTAGTGACATGTCACTAAGCTCAGAATATCGTAATTATTATTTATTGGTAAACATCAACCGAACCCTGCTTCATTACCTTAGCCTGCAATCGCTCTTTGATTTTTAGCCAGTGTCTCTTCTTCCAGACATCTGTGTCTCATTGAAGCTAATATCGAAGTGTGGCCCGTTCATCATCAGAGTATTACTAAGTAGCTAAGCACATACCCGGAAGTCGCACGTGGTCCCGGGAGGTTGATCATAGCAAAATCTCTTAACCCATTAGTGTCGCATTTTTTAAAACCATCTAAAAGTATAAAAACTTAGTTACAGTTGATGAGTTTGGATATTATCTAAGACAAATATTATTCTGCATAATTTTAGCTTTGGATGGAGTCAAGTTTTTGAGGCGTCCCAATTTTGCTCATCTGCTGTAACAGTCTCAGAGTGGTAAAGAAGTCGTCATAGTAGCCTACACAACATAATGTAATGCAATGTAATTAATAATTTCTATAGCGCCGCTCACAGCCGAGGCCATTCAGTAGCGCTCCCAGTGCGATGACTCCTAGAGAAAAAATATATATGTCTTAAGAAGAGAGCGAGAGATGTAGATAGTGATCCTGAACGTAGAGTCCCGCGCAGAGTAGGAGGAAGTGAATTCCATATGGAGGGCCCAATGATGGTAAAGGATCGAATTTGAGCAATTAGGCCTATAGTGGTCCTAGCTCGTGAAACAATGGGTTGTGGACTGTCAGTTGACTCTGTTGGCTGCCAGCTCAGAGGCCGCACCTGCTGCGCCAGACGTTGAATTTAGGACTGCGACGGAGTCACTACAACATCCCAAGTAGGCCTAATAACGGTGATTATGATAATAATTATTGTTTAAGTCTGGCGAATAGAAAATTGTGATGCTCATTGCAGGTAGATTTACGCCTACTGCTTGTCCGCGTGGGTTCATTAATGCGGAAAATATGGGCTCAGACTACTGTTATGGAGTCTATACCATAAAAGTTCCATGGAATTTGGCGAATGAATTTTGCAATGACATGGCTAACGGTGCAAGGGCGGCCATGATATCAGATGCAGAAGAACATAGCATCATTCGAACTCATCTTAAGGAATTTGTCAAGGATTGGGGTGAGTAGAGTGTTATTTTGGGAATCACTAATCATAATAAAAACTGAAAAGCAGTAAAGATTCTTAACAATCTTGTTGTAGGCGTATACCCTCCAACACCTAAACATTAATCGTCTGCAATGGTTCTAACTCAAATGCATTTAGCAATGGAGTTAGCAGCATTGCACTATAATTATTAACAGATGATTTGTATTATTCTTTCTACGAACCATAAAATACAGATTGGAAGTAGACCTACGCGGCTTTCAGCCAAAACCGAACAAATACTAGGCGTAGACCTATGCAAGGATTGACGGGAAAAGCGAAAAAAATCGGAATGCATTGCTGGCTTTTCGTAACCTTAGATTAATGGAAACAATAAATTGTATCCGCAAGTGGAGAATGGATTGATTAAACGATAAACAAAATCTCTGCGTAGATTAAGTTTTTGCCTAATTATTGCGCTAGAATCGGAACTGGTGGGTAAGGTTGCTGTAGGCTATAGGCTAAATAAACGTTGAATTGTTGCAGCGTAAAAGTTATTAGTAGACAGCTCATAGCTGTCATGTCTATTGTCGCGTCATGATGAGTCTACTGTCGCGTCATGATGAATCTATTGTCACGTCAAGATGAATATATTGTCGCGTCATGATGAGTCTATTGTCGCGTCATCATGAGCCTATTGTCGCGAAATTGAATTTCGTTTGCCTTTATCAATGCTGCATAAAAATAAAGAAATATTATAATGGGAAGTTTCAAATGGAGCCCGGTAGAGTAGTGGTTAACACGCTGGCCAAGAGTGCGAGAGGGAGTGAGTTCGAGCCCTTGTTGGGCGGATTTGCTTTGTAGGCTGTCATCGGCACCGTGTAATTACAAAGCTGTCTGTTAGTAGTTAAGTTTAATTAAGTTTAATTAAGATTACTGCATAACTTGTAAATGTAAAGCGCAGTGCGTCTTGCAGGCGTTTAATTAAAGAAAATATATTATTATTATTATTATTATTTTTTTTTTTAATTTATTTTTTTTTTAAAATTTAAAATTCTGGAACTACCGAGCCTCGTCCCCACTGGAGTCCACAAATGTGCCTCTGAAGGCCACGGAATTAAAACGCTGGGTGCAAATGGAAAAGCGTTGGAAAAGGTGGTTTGTCTCGAATGGGTCACCAGAAATTGCTGTTATACGGCGGCCCACCTCAGTGATAAAATCAAGACCTGACTGATTGATTGGTCCCAGTGACTCAATGGCAATGGGCACAAATGTGTGCGATGAAGGGAGGCCCGAGTATTTTGCCTGTTTACGAACAGCGGCCATCTCAGCCGCTCCCCCGGCCAATTATTGAAGTGCGATGGAGGCGGTGGAAGTGTCGACATTTTACCGTATCCATCCTTCGGCCAATTTTGTTATTATTATTATTATTATTAGTAGTATTATTATTATTATTATTATTATTATTATTATTATTATTATTATTATTAATTGGCGCCTCAGTGGACCTTCTTGAATGACGATTTCGTAAGATCCTATTCACAGAAAAGCTCGAGAGAGGTGCAGGATTGATTTGTTGGGCTCAATATTTTACAATTCCATTGTTTACCACAAAGAGCTTCTTGCTTTGCAGATATCGTCAGCAATTGCTATATGGCGTCTGACTTACATCTTTGGACAAGCGGCATGAGACAAGATATGAATTGCGGTCAACCAACATTTGTTTGGACGTTCAATGACGCATACGATGTCGCAATGAACTACGCGGACTGGAGACCCGGCCAACCGGATTGCCATAAAGGAAATGAAACATGTGTTGAGGTGAACTCAAACTCCGATGGCCAGTTCAACGACAAAAATTGTGCAAATCACTTTTGCGTTCTTTGCCAAATCTCGAAAAGATCACTTTGAATTGAAACTTATTCTTGCATTGATTAGAACAGACTGGTGGTGTAATTTGCAGACAAGTTGAAAAGAAGAGAGTCTTATATTGATGTTGCAAAGAATCATTTGTGTTTATTTGATCATTTTTAAAAGTCACTTACAGCTTGTTGTGGCCCACTATTATAGCTGTTGCCCATAAGATAATAAAATTATATAAAAAATTTATATAGCTTTTCCAATTGAGATTCGGTCTATTATGAGCTTCTATTATAATAGTTGACTAAAAGGGTCGAAAGTATTAGCTTTTAGTACACACAGACACTGTCAGGTAGCCTAAATAAATATTGTGATTAGAGCGGTCCATTGCCATCGTAAGCGAATCTTGATGGGATGAAATTCACGCAACGTGGATGTGGTAAGACAAACGGCCCACAAGTCAAAATGAAAAACGTTCCGAGGGGAATAGATAAGCCAAGCAAGGAAGCCGTCATAAAGGGCAAATGAATTTGAATAACGCTTCAGGAGAACGTCATTATGATAAGGACCATCATACGGTCCACTGTGAATGCAGCATTTGCACAAAACAGTGCCACGAGGTTAGCCTCCGATTTCTCATTGCCCTCACAGATGTCCGAAAGAAGGAACACTATAATGTATCCGAAAACCTGACTTTAATATTTGCAGTCATGAGTTAATTCCAATTAAAGTATTTTGATCCGAAAAAAATAGCCTCGAAGCCGTTTCTTCACGACTTTAACGGCGATTAGTATTTCAGTTACAGATGAAAATATTTATAACAAACCACGAAGTGGGAAGACGGATGAAAATCTTCTGAGGATAACAAGAAGCGGGATCAATTCATTTGTTTAGAGTGCAATGATTCTAACTCCAGTGCATTTAGCAATAGCACTCTAAACAGACGAATTCATCTATTTATGAATCAATCGTTGATACAATAATTAATTAAAATAATATTATATATGTCGCTCAGTTTAATGATTGCAGATCTTATTAGACGAAATTTAGACCAGACTGTTCTTTTATAGCAGGAAAGATAAAATCGTGAATAAACATTAAGTATTTCTGCATTGCCATATAGAAGCACAATGTCTCTTCAGAAAGGTATATAGCTAAGAGTCTTTAGCATTGCTGTGCACTGTGTGCAGCTTATGATCCTATTCGTGGCAACTTAAACCAGTGGATAAGTAGCCCTTGATGCGATTCCGCACTGGTTGTTCCTGTTCCTCGACATCCGTATGTAGCCACCAGTTCCCCATGAAGTTCCCCAACTGTGCATCAAAAATAAAATAACATCATAATTATACAGTAGCCTAAGTAACAATCTGTTGTGCTCTCTGAATTCTTCAACATTTTTTCTGACTAGTATTTTGAACTAAGTATGATAATAATAATTATTATAAGCAGACTATAACCAACCTTTATTCAATTCGTTGTCTCAATTTAATTTGCATTGGAAGTGCAATTTTGTTAGAGCAAGACCATAGGCCAACTCATGTGAATACAACGCACTTGACCTCGACTAAAATGTCAGTTCATGATCAGTTCAATATGCATAATAGGCTACTATGACTTTGTGGGCTTATATTTTCATTTGCAACTTTACTTTACGGCAGTGTTACGTTTATATGCCCTACACACATACACACACGCACGCACACGCACAAAGAATACAGCGATCGTGAATATGCTAATATAAAGCCCTGCACTTGGCTTCCGACTGGTGCCTTAAAAAATTTGTATTACGGTTACATTTCGCTAGACATGAATTGTGATTCAACTTCGTAGCTGAAGTGCCAGTCCCGAGCCGGGGAAAGGGGGAGGGCGACATCAATCATCTGTTTCGACACAATGTCGTTAAACAGAAGTAGACTATGTAGCAGCAGATAATGATAACAATAACAATAACAATAACAATAGCAATAGCAATAATAATAATAATAATAATAATAATAATAATAATAATAATAATAATAATAATAATAATAATAATAATAATAATAATAATAATAATAATAATAATAGCCTACGTTTCTGCAATATTTTACTCGCCTGTTTTTCACAATCCAGTAATCGACGTAACACCCCGGACAATGATTACTACCCTCCGATCCATATCCAACGACTAAGACGGCGTGGTTCAGGGTCGTGCTGCTACAAGATGGCTCATCGTAGACGCCTTTAACAGAAGAGGAATACAGTTGAAGCAACAACTTTCAGAGAAACTGGTGGACCACAAAACCTTTTTTAAAGGAACTTGGGACTTTTAATGCAACTGAATGAATCAACATGCTAGATTATAATACAGCCATACATCAAACATATAGACTCAACTACCCTATGGGACCCCTCCAGCTTTCGACCAGTCTGGGACGGTCCCATCAACTTTTGCCATCGACTTTTAGTAAACGTTTAAATGGGAATTGTAATAATTATTTAAAATGCAAAGGAAAATATTACGTCGGCCACGAATTTCGCAAAAGTAGCAAAATGACGCTAAGTTGCGCCATTAAAATTATTTGTCTGAGTATGTACAAAACACAATCGAAGCAATTAAGCAATGCCACCAAGAAATATTTGAGATAAAAAGTCATCAGAAAAAGAAGTAATCAGAGGAGAAAGATACTGCAATAATTATTTTCCATGTGAAAATCTAAGGACATAAGAAAATCCGAAACAAAACACGTGTCTCGCCGGTCGCCATCCGCTGACTAAAATTAATGGTCGTTTGTCCATCCCAGAACAATAAATTCTCCCAAAGCAGAAACCAAGATTAGGTCCCTCCCAACTTTAAGCAGCGAACTAGATAAGGTCCCTCCAAACTTTCAGAGCGTGGTTGTGCCTCTGGTCATTATGAGCAAGCGGCCATACTGAACTCGTTAGTAAGTAAGATGCAGTCTGATTAATATGGGCTTCACTTAGCTGCTGAGCTCAGATGCCATGAAACGCATTTTCGTCACTCAGCAGAAGCCGCTAAAACATGTTTGCTCGGTTGTGTGATCCTGGACCATTCAGAGAAAGATTCTACGAGCAGATCGGTAGATCCTTCAGATATAGGTCTTCAGCGTGGCGTTCGCTGCCATCAGAAATCCAATTTAGAGGATAACATAGTTAACAAGAACCTATTGCTGCTACCTGAAACCCAGTTGCCTGGTTAGAATGCCTTCCCAGAGTAAGAGACGGAACGAGGTTAGGTCTACATGTATCTATCACTTTGGCATCCAAAATTATTCGCTAATTAAAGAATAATTCTGAATATTCGTCAATCCGACTTGTATTTTTGCAAGACTACTTTTCATTAGTCCAACTCCCATTTTAAAAAGGAATTCGCTGTTTGAGCAGCAATCATTTTTATCAATCCAGTTTCTATTTAAGTAGTAATAAGGTTATCTCTCGTCACTGCAACTCCAATTTAACAATAATCTTGTCATCAATCCGACATATATATTATGCAGGCAAATAATGTAGTTAATAGGTATGCTGACCACTTCCGGGCTTTTGGAAAGAAGGTCTGCTGGCGTCGATGTCAACAGACACTGGTCCAACAGTGGCAACTGCCGCCATGAGTTCCCTCTCTGAATTACTCTTGATGGACACATATCCGCTGCAAGTGGCTCCACGGTAAGCTGCCCTGTATCGGCAGTATCTATCTTGAGAGAAAGAGATTATCTATATTATAAGTCTGGAAGTTTGTCATTCTGTGTGTATAATATGGCTGTCCTAAGAAAGGCTCTGAAACGCCACGATATTGCGTGGAAATACATTTTGTAAAAGCTTCTCATGCAAATTTGTAAGCAAGAACGACTATTTTCGCTTTCAATTCTCTTTAAATCCCGAGTTTCGAGCATTTGAAATCTCTATGCGGTAGCTGACACTGCAATTAAAACACACATTCACCGCTGCACAATAATAATTGAGTCGCGCGGCCATTCTCATGACGTCACGAATTTTTGACGCCATTTTCGTCTTAGGCGGAACTCAATACATACATGTATTCATTCGGATGGGGAGGGACAGTTGGGGTGGCGTGGGTGGCGCGAAGTGGAGTTGGGGCGGGGTAGAGGCGGTTTGGTGGGGTGAGTCTGGGGTAGAGTGGCAGCGGGGCGAAAGCGCAAAAATTCAACAGGCAACGCCGGATACCCCAGATCGATGGTGTTCAGTTGAAACCTAGCTCCGTAGGGACGGAAGGAGGACTGGCTGGAGGCGAAAATCCAACATTTCCCTGACAACGCCGGGTACCAAAGCTAAGATAATAAAATTTAACGTAGTACAACTACTAAAATGCCAACGTGACAAAAAAAGGCACAATCTTGATAGGTCGTCATAACGTGTTTTTGTACCTAATGTCCGGTTTTGTGTAGCCACTTGCTGGGTTTCTTATTCTGACAGCAGTTCAATTCGATCAATATAAGACTGATATAGCGCCCCAAGTCAATACTGATTAGGCCACATACTAAAAGGTGATCCCGGCCTCACGGCGGCTATAGGAGACAGTACTGTTTTGAAACGGACGTGTTGAGCCAGGTCGATGTTTCAGCACGTGAAACACTCATACATATGCTGCTTAAAATTATACTGTTTGCACTTAGGCTATGCTCTTAGACAATTACAGAATTATTCCTCACCGAAATCGAAACTTCTTTCGGGGCTCGCTGGAGTCGGGAGCGCCTCTGAGTCGTTTCCTTGAAGGGGTGATACATAAGTTTCCGAATGAATGAATTTCGCCTTCAGCACGGTGGTTCTCTTCTCTCGTTTAGACCGAGTTCTCGGCCGTCTATCTGTGACGTCACTTCTCTATACCCTTGCCGCCATGTTTTATTTCCTTCGTAAAACTTCCGTTTGCATCCGTGGTTACATTGCTCCCGAGCAGAGAACTTTGAGTGGGAGCTACACAAATCTACGGCAATGATGGAGCAAAGGTCATCGAAATGTTTTTGAAGCGTTTGGAATAATAATCATGAATGATGTCTAACAACCTGAACGATAAAATGAGACGATTAGACCTACTAACCTTGGCCTCATATGGATAAGAGCTTTCGGTGTCGATGCCTTTATTGTCTTTGATATAATCAAATGATCTGTAGCTCCAGCCGCCATTGCAACCGAGGTTACCATAACCTCTCGAACAGTCGACCAGCTGCTGTTCACTGAGTGACACCAGTCTCCTTGTCTTGCGGAATTGTTGTCCCTCCAGAGAACCAGTCTAACAGCAGAACACCAATGAGTAAACTTCGAGCATTATCCAGCGAGAAGCTGCTCGTTTGACACATCATGGTGAGGTGTAGCTATATTTAACAGTCAACAATTATTGGCACAGGCCGGTCAGGACAGACCGGTGGAGAGTCGGGGGGAGAGCGTGGGACACATACGGGCATTGACCCAGGTTGTCCTTCATGCCTCTCTCCCAATATTCTCTTCATTTAGACAAGGCGGTCTAACTGCTCCAAGATGTTAATGGTATGGAGCAGACCTGCTGACCGGACCGGTTGAAGCATGACGCGAGACAGACTCAGACAGAGAGTGGCGTCGGACTCTTACGGGCATTGAGCCCAATGATATTGATGATGATGATGATGATGATGATGATGATGATGATGATGATGATGATGATGATGATGATGATGATGATGATGAAGATGATGATTTTTTTAGATGTCGGATACATGAGCCATAAGACCTGTATTTACCAGACGACCTATTCTCATTGAATATATAATTAGCCACCATAATATAACATTAAAGCACATGGGTGGAGTTTATCAGGGGCTAAGAAGGCCAAGCCCCACCCCCAAGAAGGCCCAGTTTCAGCTTAACTCCCCCACGAAACTTCAACTGGACGACTAAAAAAGGTCAACTTTTTTGGCCTACCGTTCTGGACCAAGTCTCCGCCCCAACAAAGTCCGAGTTCTTTTTGAAAACTAAACTCCGCCCATGGCAAAGCACCAATAATATTGATAGCGTTGAGTAGACCTAGCTCTATTAGGGAGTGATGGGCTGAAAGTCTTTAAGATATCTCTGGGTGAGGATAGACTTGGACACCTACCCTCAACTCGACCAGGCATGAAAAGTTTAACTAATTTGCTACCGTATTCAGACCTACCAGATCACAAGCGTATTAATTATTGGTTCAAATGAAGGTCAGATAAAGAAATGTGCTCAAGAGCAGCAAAGCTAGATGCTTATTTGGTGCACATTAACCTTTCAGTTGTATGCCTAAACGCTCCGAGCATTACTGCTGCCAATGTGAAATCAAAAGTGCCAGTTCTAAAAATGTTTCAAATGGAGCTTGTGAGCTAATTTCGTATTGTGTTTAAATAAAATTAAATGTCCAGCTAATAATATACAGAGGCACTGTACATCCGAGGCACGTGCAGGGCAGACTGGCGCGAAAAAGACGAGGGGCGGCCGACGGCGTTTGAGAAAGGCAGAGAGAGCGACAGAGAGAAAGACAGAGAAAGAGAAACAGGCAGAGAGAGAGATAGAGAGAGAGGTACTGAGAGAGGAGGAGGGATGTACTCATTGAGCGACTGGTCGTTGAATGATTGAGACTGTAACAGTTGGAGTTTAAGAAAATCGTTTTAAGAAGGTAGGAATTATAGTAACGTTGGAATCTTTTGGATCGTGTGAAATTAATGAATCGCTTTAATCTGTAAACTTACCGCACTGAAAGCCCAACACGATCCGCAACTGCCCTGAAATACATGAGTTCATAATAAGCCTTTCCGTATTTACACGATGGTGTTTCAAGAATTTCAATAAGACTTAGTATGAGCTCTATAAGCATAGACAAAGATTTCTAGTAAAGCAGCACCTTAGCGTATTTCAGACTTTAACCACACTTCCATTTACAGAAAGAGTTCTTTTAATCGATATAAATTCTTTTTATGAGCGAGAATTATTTTCGTCAATCCAGTGTTTAATGACGCAAAGAAATGTATTGTTTCCCATCCAACTTATGCGACATGTACTCAAAGAGTTCTTGGTAACATATCGATTTTGCTTTCTAAATTATTAACGTAGTAAATTGTATGCCTATCATTATTTACATATATAAATATATATATGTATCGGGTAAACTGAATTGGGATTACCAAAACCCAAAAAAGTCTAAGTAGGCATGGCGTCTTTCACTGCAATAATGATAGTAAAAATGTCTTACTACCAACGCTCATCCAACTTCCATTTCAGCTAAAGATTACATTTCTCTCATCAACTTATAATGGTACTGCAATAATTTAGTGTTAAAATCATGTATTGAATGTTCATCAAATGTCTAGTTTTAGAGCAACATAATATCGATGGAGTGCGGTGTTCGTAGGCCACATTGGACTTTGGTAAGTGCAGATTTTAAGGAGTGAGGTAGTCCTATTAAGCGATGAGAGCAGAAGAAACAAATGAAATATAATGATTAAAAATAGATCTACCTGATGCTTTACTTTGGTAACGTAGCCTTTACTTCTCCAATCAACCGCATTCGGAAGAGTAAAATTGACTTCTGGTGTTAAGAAAGTCGATCCGCTAAGTGTCTTCGTCAGATTAGAGGATTCACCGCAAGTCATCCTCTTCAAAAACTCGGAGTGTTCCTGGAGATAAAACCAACCCTCGTACCGAGGACGTTTGAAGGCAAGGCAGGATTATTGGTGAAGTTAAGAATTACAGATGTTTCTATTAGGGGCCGTCCATAAAGTACGTCACGCTCCAGGGGGGAGGGGTGTAAGAAAGTGTGACAGTTTGTGACAGGGGGAGGGGGGTCAGGCCATGTGTGACGTCACACATTTATTTTTTAAATTCTTTATTATATTTTTTGTTCTTATTACCTAAAATCCGATCCGGCCCGGTCAGGCGTGTCTAAAACCCGGCCTGGCGGGATCAAAGTTGATTTCCCGTCACTATCAAAGCGTTTATGGACACACGTCACTATCAGAGGGATTAGGGATAGTATCCTAGGGTTTAGAGGGTTAGGTAAATGGTTATGTTTTTAAATTTTTTTCCGAAAGTGTGACGTACTTTAGGGGGGGTCCGAGATTTGTGACAGTTTGTGACAGGGGGGAGGGGGTGTCAAAAATGGTCAAAAATAGCGTGACGTACTTTATGGACGGCCCCTTAGCCCACTAGGGCCCGACGTTCGTTACAACGGGTACTATGTAAAGTAAGCTTAAGTATATTCTATTAGGAATCAATAAATAAGTTCCAGCCATGTTATATACTGCACGAAGTTGTTGAGATTACTGAAGCTAGAACTTAATTGATTGAGTTTGACGACTTTGGGTGAATGTCAATCAAATTTTTTATGGCATACCAGGTCACTGAATTCATTTATGCCCATCGTGAAGCTCTTCAGTCCTTTCATGTAGAGATAGTTGTGTTCTATTATCTCTTTGAAGTGTTCGGCGAAAATGCTTTTTCTGGTAGTTTCTTCCGCTGCATCATCGTAGGTTTTTCCTAAAATCAGATAACATGACATCTCATTTAGTAAGATGTCTTCGTTTTAATCAAAATGTGGATAGCACTGACATGTTAAGTTAATTGGATCTGCGCCTTCCCCTTTTTATTTCATGAGCGAGTTTCAGACAATTCTCAAAGAATAGTCATAATATATGAGTTATTGATCTTCATCACTGATTAGGATAAATAAGGTTAAGGTATTTACTGTCTAATTCAATGACATTACCGTAATTGCTTTTGAATGATTGCCATTCCTCAAGTTCTGTCAACGATGGAAACTTGATCCTGTGATTCGTTTCTTCTCCTTCCTCTCTGCTTGGATCAATCAAACGCTGCCATTGAAGATGTTGTGGTGCAGCAAACGCCACGATCACCAAACAAGACGCAATCAGAAGAAACGAATACATTCTGCTCAGGTTCACAGATAAAATAAAATATTGACATTGTTAGCTAAAAAGTATTGTGTCACGAACTTATACAAATGGACCGGCTAGTTTATTGCATGAAGAACGGGCTTCCACAAGACGTGGAAGAGGCCATTAACTCTTCCGCAGCCAATGCGGTCGATTTCGACCGCATAACAAAAAACGCGCCCGTATGACATATACTTATGAATATTTAGTGTTTATTTATATATTTTCGTTAGAGGAAATATCGAGGTTTCAGAAAATACCAAGAACGGGTTTTTCCAATGAGTTTGACGATTTTAAAAAGGAAAACTATGGACCTAAATTGTGTAAACATTTGCATCCAAACTTATCTATGTGTTTCGTCACGACCGTTGGCCATGTCTCTGTAATTATGTCTTTGATCATCCAAGTTCAAATAAATAAATTATATCGTTCGACAAATGTTGTAATATATTTGTAAAAAACGTGTTTGATGATGCGGAAATTTCGATATTTGAAGACGATCGATGACCGATTGGTAATGGCCTAATGGTCACGCCGATCTTATGAATGATCAAGAATAACAAACCCAACATTAGCTCATTTTATAACGCCTTAGTAGGTAACTTCTTTTATTCTTCAGCAAAGCTCAGAACATAAAAAAATACATCCAGTGAGTGTTATAAAGGCTCTCAAAATAAGTAGACTACGTTGGTCGGGACTTTATGGGGTTTTGGTATTGAAATACGGCGACCATATCGAACCAACCATTGTAAACTTCCATTTCGATATCTTTGAGTGGAAGTGATATAAGATAACTTTTTGACTAAATTCAATAATTTTTCGCTCTTCACTGGTTTGTACAAGGTTGTCATACAATTAGCTACATTTTGCAGTGTTTGTATACATTATACAATGTTCGCAAAATTTGTAATGAATTTCCAATGTTATAAATTTAATTTTTATTTTATGAAATATTTCATTTATTTATAAATTTCAGGGCAAACACGTTGATTGTTCAGGTATTTCAAGACAGAATATTGTTAAGGGATTAAAGACGAACAAAATGATGTATAATATGTTTATATAGCACCAATTTTAATAGATTTTCTTCATATGAACAAATTATGGTAATATTTATGAAAAACAAGTTGGCTGCGAAAGAGTTAACATGATATCAGTCTAATCGAGTGCAATGAATGACTTGACTCATTTCGTGGAATAGTCGACTTCTAGTCGAGTCGGTCGACGTGGCAAATAACTGATCGACCTGATCAACTTTTGACGACTCAGACTTTTGTCAAATACTTGTTATTGATCCCTTGGTAGAATTACTGCCATTGCATTCTTATATTCCACTAGGCTACCTATGTTGCTCATCAATACCAATTTCACGCACTTCCTCACACTGGCGAACTGCAATAGAACTGGTCGATAAAATCACAGGTTTGTGATGATGTCGTGTCTTGTTAACTTTCAAGTATTATCAACTCGTTCAAATGATTTTACTGAAAAAAACTTACAATCAACTTTGGCAGAATGATATTTTGTCAAAATAATGCTTAAAATGTCGCTTTGGGCAGATGATCTACAAATCAGTCCAATTTATCTTTGGGGATTTGAACCGCACTGTTGGCTTTTGATAACGGTAGCCACTTCGAATTTGTACAATTCTCGACGTCAAACACAGCCTACGAAATTTCTGCCAAATTGCTTTATATAATATAATAATACTACTTTATTATAGCGTACTCATAATAAAAATATTATTAATAGTCTTTATTATTATCTTCATCATCATCATCATTATCGTCGTCATAATCATCATCATCGTCATCGTCGCCATCATCGCTATCGTCGTCGCCATCGTCAGCGTCATTGTCATTGCCATCGTCATCGTCATGATCATAGTTATCATTGTCGTCATCGTCATCATCATAATCATCGTTTTGCTCTGTTGAATGAGCATAATGATCGGCCTTGAAATGCACATAAATTACATGTAGGCTATCCAAGGTAGCAACATAGTATTCGCCGAAATTACAGTTGTCATTTGCAATTTCTAAACATTCATGACTGCATAAGATCTGGCTTAGAACCCAGCTATTAGAGCACAATATCAGGAATCGTTTTGCAGTCTGCAATTCACTGTAACCTACAAACCTTGAAGTCTGTTTCTTCGCGACCGTTGTAGGAGGAAAGAGAGCCGTCAGCTGTCACCTCTTGCTGGCTGCCTCTCTGAAGACAAGGCAAACGTAGTCGACTTTTAAAGAAGGTTCGAAAGGACCAGATAATTATCAGACTAATAGGTTATTATTTAGTATCATGCCGTCATGACGGAAACTCAAACCACAGCAAAATTGGTAAGCGCGGATGCAAGTTCATTTGAAATAATAGACAAAAATTATAATCACCAAACACCAGCATCTCGTCAGAATATGTCGCATCTCTATGTCATGATAACAGTAGTAGTCACAATTTATAGGCTACTAGGCCTATTGCTACCAATAATAAAAATTATTATTATTTTTAATAATATTGATAACAACAACAGCAACAACAGCAACAATGATAATAATAATAATAATAATAATAATAATAATAATAATAATAATAATAATAATAATAAATAGCTAAAATTCACACAGCCTTTATTCTGTTTGTCTATTTGAAACATTTGTTGAAAACAAAATCATGAAATAATAATTTAATATAGAATAATAATAATAATAATAATAATAATAGATACGCACGTTTTTATCCCCCTTGCCCTGGAAACACTGGGCCCCATCAACAGCGCAGGCCTCAATTTTATCTCGGACATGGGTCGCCACCTCACACTAGCTACTGGCGAACCGCGAGAGACCAGCTATTTATTTCAAAGGCTCTCAATCACAATTCAGCGCTTCAACTCCATAGCATTTAGTGGTTCATTTAGAAGGCCCACGCCCGAAATGGATGAGGTTTAGCCGTTCCAGGCACTTTGCTTTTAACTTTTTATAAGTCCCTGGGGGAACAAAGTACCTCAGGGCAAAAAAAAAAAAAAAAAAAAAAAATAATAATAATAATAATAATAATAATAATAATAATAATAAAAATAATAATAGGGCCATTCCGGACTGGTTTTATAGCAGTAGTTAAGAGCGAAGTCCCCGAGGGGCCCTAAATACCTCGGGCCCAAAAATTATATGGTCGTTAACTCCAGAACAACACAGCTTTTAGAATTGTTTTTAAAAGCCTGAAGGATCATATAAACCTCGGTCAAAAAATAAAAATAATTAATAATTGCAAAAAATGCAATAATAGTAAAAACCAATTTCATGCGGGTTTCACAGCTGCATTGTGACGCGGTCTTCGTCTCAAATGACCCATCATGTCATTGATGCTATCATCTCGAGAAAATGATTTAATGTGTTTAAATTTTGAGGCGAGTCTCCCATTACGCATCGGTTTTATTCACACTGAGATCAAGTTGCATACTCAGCTACTAGTACGAATGCATGCACAAATGCAGTCATGTAAACAAGGTAACTATACAAAGTATAGATGTACAATTGTATATTCATACTTCCATGATTAAGCTTGCTTGTGTAATCGTTGTCGTAATCTAAAAACCTCTAGCCTACGGCGCCCACATAAGCGAATTCTCTTTAACCAGCTCATTCACAGGCGCTTAATCAAAACAAAATCGATATGCAGCCAGTCAAGATCCGGAGAAGGCTTACGCAATAAAATGAAAATAAAAATACGCACATAGGGGTCAATAATAATGCACAGTTTACACACATAGCCTACTGTACGGGTCTAGGACTTTACCCCCGGCCCATTGCCCCCTGCCATTTCCCCCTGCCATTACCCCCCGCCCATTACCCCCCGTAGGACATTACCCCTGTCATTATCCCCGGTTTGCTTACATTTGGGGCTAGTTTATGTAAGTATGTTTGTATAAAATGAAAATAAAAATACGCACATAGGGGTCAATAATAATGCACAGTTTACACACATAGCCTACTGTACGGGTCTAGGACTTTACCCCCGGCCCATTACCCCCTGCCATTTCCCCCTGCCATTACCCCCGCCCATTACCCCCCGTAGGACATTACCCCTGTCATTACCCCCGGTTTGCTTACATTTGGGGCTAGTTTATGTAAGTATGTTTGTATGTATATATGTATGTATGTATGTATGTAAATATGTATGTTTGTATGTATATATGTATGCATGTATGTATGTATGTATGTATGTATGCATGTATGCATGTATGTATGTGTGTATGTATGTATGTATGTATTTTATTTATAATGCGTTATTTTCGTCAATCCGATTGTGACGCATTGAGAAATGGAATCTGGATGATGGTTTTTTACAGGTGAATTAGAAGTTCGAAAGACGAAAATAAAGCATGAGAAATAAGAGCTGGATGAAGGTATTTCTATGTCTGAAATAGAAGCTGGATTGACGAAAATAAAAGCTGGATGAAGGTATTTTTATATATGAAATAGAGGCTGGATTGACGAAAAAAAGTATGAGAAATGAAAGCTGGATGAGGGTATTTTTATATATGAAACAAAAGCTGGATTGACGAGAATAGCGAGCGAGAAATAGAAGCTTGATGAACCGAACACCCTCGTACATACATACATACATACATACATACATACATACATACATACATGCATACATACATACATACATACATACATACATACATACATACATACATACATACATACATACATACATACAAAACATACGTACATAAACTAACCCCAAATGTAAGCAGACCGGGGGGTAATGACAGGGGGTAATGTCCTACGGGGTAATGGGCGGGGGTAATGACAGGGGGGAAATGGCAGGGGGTAATGGGCCGGGGGTAAAGTCCGGATACCCTACTGTAGGCCTACAGATAATCGTATTTTGTTGAGTAGATCTATTTCGGTTGATGATTTTGAACAACGTCTGTTTCGTTACCCGTCGTCTTATCGCCATCACCTAACAGACCTCAACATTAATTTTTGCAACTATGCTTCTAATGGTCTGGGAATAGGGTGGGGGGAATAATATTGTCACCAAGTTCTTGCAAATCTCTTTGTGATAAAATCTGCGTGACGCATACAATACAGCAACCGCTGTAGATTTGCCATTCATGCAGGTCTAAGATGTTTACTAACACTTCGTCGCATTGACATGAACATATGAGGCTAAACTGCCATAATATGAAACCGATATTCTGCTTATGCTGTTGCCATTGTTGCTATTTTAAAATATATGCTGGTGGTGGAATATACTTCCTGTTTTCCGCAGTGTTAATTCATTGTTCCTGTTCCCACAGTCTTGTTCACCACACGATAAAAAATTTTATTACTCTTTTATTGGTTGTAGTCATTGTCTATTTGCACTAACTGCCTGAACTTTTTTATTCTATAGGCGCTAGGTCATTAAGAAACGTCCTCGTACGTGGATTCTAACATAGGCATGAAGGCTATAATACTTCAATCGAAAATCTAAAGCCCCAAATAGGGCCGGTGTCGCGTGATTGACTGAGACTTTACTTATAAACAGATTCTCTCTCCCGGCAGATCTGTTCTAGAATAAATTCGCCCCATCCGGAGACTCTGTTCTGAAATAAAGTTTCCCGGGTGAGAGAATATTTCCTCCGCCTACGAAATAAAGTCTCCCTCGTTCAGTGTGATTTGGACTACTGTACACTGTGTACAGTCGCATAGAAATTTTAAATGGTTAGTTTCAATTCTGCTGCTAGACTTATCTCGTTACTCGCACATCTCCACATAAATGACTCATGACCTTCACTGGCTTCCGATCTTTGCCCGAATCAGATACAAGGTCTTGCAAGTTGCTCTTAGTTACTAAGTCCCTGCAGGGCTTAGCGCCTGAATACCTCAGCGACTTAATGTGTAAGCCTCTTTCTGCAAGATCTTCACGCCTTCTTCGTTCTGCTGACCGTTTTTATCTATTTGTGCCCAGATCACGAACCTCATTAACCCAACATCGGACTTTTGCTATTGCTAGTCATTTAATTTGGAATGACCTTCCTTCTGAAATATTATTCGTGGCAGGATTCTTGTAGGAAATTCACCTGCATCTTTTCGCTGCTTTATTCGATTAGATTAGATTCGATTAAGTTGGTGAATCATAAAACAAGGGAATATAATCAAACACTTTTAGATCTATATCTAAACAAATTTTCCAACACAGAGTTTCAGCCAGGGGAGACTATTTCGGGGGAGACTATATTATCGGAGGAGATTTTACATAGCAACACCGGATTAAAAGATATTATGCATAATAGTAGTCCTGTTCAATAAAACGGCGGGGTCCATGTCCACAGAACTGCATCAATTGAATCAATTGAATGCATCAAACGCGTTTTATTCAACGAGGTAATTTCAAGCCATGCCAACAGGTTGTAAAACCGTTTGACTTTGGGCTATACATGTAATGCAAGGCGTTTCTTTCATGGCGTCGTGAGTCTTCTCTCATAAACTCATGACTGGCAGGCTATAATTATTGTCGTGTAGAAATAAACAGCCAATTCAGATTGGTAAGTTAGAAATGATCTTGGGATTTGCTCAACTGAGCACATGAATCAAACTCAGTAATCTGTAGCTTAATGAAAACTCAAAAAATTTGTTACCATTGGACTTTATTATAGCCCTGACATTCTAAGACAAAATCTAACTATTTTTGAATAAAACTTCGATGTAATAATTATTATTATATATAATATTATAATATAATATTATAATATAATATTATATATAATAATTATTATTACAGCCATTAATCAAAGCGGCATAATAGGCTATTATATTATAATAGCCTATTATGCCGCTTTGATTAACCCTCAGGCTACCAAGCTTTTTTTGTAACACTGACTACCCAAGGGGGGGGGGGCGTTACCACTCCCTGGATTTCGGGTTTGGTTTGAGATATCATAACTTGTAATACACCATTGGATTCAGCTTTCTTTACTGCACAAAATGGTATATTTAGGTTTATAAAATATGAATGCACCCCGAAATTATGAATTTTTTACCATGGGTACCCGTCGATTCCACAAAACGTATACTTATGGTGTCCGGACAATTCGTCCCCGGACAATTCGGACCGGACAATTCGGACCCGGACAATTCGGACCGTATAGATCAAGTGGTATGCACGGACACAAACTGTCTCACACCCATCCACAGCAAGATTAGAAAATTTAAATAGATGGATAATTAAGGTTAGGGTTAGTTTTAGGGTTAGGGTCAGTATTAAAATTTAAATAGATGGATCGAATTGTCCGGGACGAATTGTCCGGGGACGAATTGTCCGGTCCGAATTGTCCGGGGACGAATTGTCCGGGACGAATTGTCCGGGGACGAATTGTCCGGGACGAATTGTCCGGGACGAATTGTCCGGGGACGAATTGTCCGGGAACCATACTTATGCATAGGGAATATATTAGATTCTGTGTGTTTTAAACATGATTTATATCTAAAAAATAGTTTACATATAATAAAGTCCAATGTTCAACTATAAAAACTAGTAATAAGTCTGTTTTATGTTAAATCAAAACAAAAAAACATGTTTTAGCCGCTGAAAAACGTTTACGCAGACATATCGGCTTGCGTTGTAAAAAACCCCAACATTTTCACACATTGAAATTTATTTTGAGCACTTCCGGTTAGCAAAAGACAAATTATTTAGTATCAGAAAATAGCCCTAAATGCCCTCTACAGAATGGCATAATTTATTTCTATTAAAAAATAAATTATGGATAAGTTATAATATAAAAAATGAACATTTTATGAAAATCAAACACCTTTATATACATTTTGTTTTATTTTGACCACTTCCGGTTGTCAAAAGACAACTCAATGAGCATGGAAATGTAGCCTCACATTCCCTCTATAGAATGGTATAATTTGTGTCTCTTCATATTAAAGGGCGCAACAGTTATAGCCGATAATCTAAGGAGGGGGATGGTATCCACCCTCTGGTACCTTGGGTATATCGGGTATAACTTTTGAATGGTATGGTATATCATAAATTTTTTTAGCTCAAAATGTGTGCCAACGAACCCTCTACAGCTACCTAACACGTCAAAAGATTATTCCAAGCGGAACAAGTTTGATTTGGAAAAAACCTAGAGGGGTGGCAACCACCCCCCCTTGGTAGCCCGAGGGTTAATGGTTGTAGGCCTTATTATAAGAAATTTAGACCAGACTGCTTTTTTACAGCAGGATAGATGAAAACGCAAGTAAATATAAGCCATATTGTCCATGTTGAAGCGCATGTTTTTTTCCGAAAAGAAGCTGAGACTTTAGCACTGCAGCTGTGCTGGGCCGTGCAGCTTGTGCTCGTATTCGCGTCAGTTTAGACCAGCGGATAGGTAGCACTCGTTGCGATCCCGCATTGGTTATTCTTGTTCCTGGACATCAATATGTAGCCATCCATTCCCCATGTGGTTCCCCAACTGTGTATCAAAAACAAAATGACAGCATCATAATTTATATGGTATGCAATCGGCTCTCAGATCATTTCAACGCATTTTCTGACTATTATTAAATATTTCGGAACTTAATAATGTATTAGTGGACAGCTGCATTTATTCTAAGAAACTTGTTTCCAATTTTTCAGATCAATACAATAGATTCCGCTTTATTGTCTCCATGACTCGAACTTTGACAATGCTGCATAAAAGCTTCGTTGTAGTCGGCCAATCTGCGTGGGAAAATAGGTTACCCATCAGTCTACGTAATGAACTTCTTGATATTTATTTATTTGTCCCTTTCCGCAAGCGTTCAAAATCCATTCTCTTTTATTGTGTCTTTTTGCTGCAGGTCGTGAGCGACTCTGTGGAATTTCTTTTGAAGTGGCGCTATGTAAAATCACGATCACGACTTATTTAATTGCTTCGTCTCAATCTGTATCGCAACTGCAATAATAGTAACTATTATCACGCCGATGTAAACTGCAGCACAAGGGCGTCAAAGAATGGCGTAATTATGAAAGCTGTACAATGATCAGTTCAACATAACCTACATAAGATTCCACGTCATAGATTATTAGTGACCTATTCTTTAAACGGTCCTGGGTACGACGGTAAACTGCATCCATCCTCTGCCACAGGGAACCAGCAACTTCCCTGTGCCGGTCCTAAGCCCGGATAAAATGAGGAAGGTTTGCCAGATGGGTGGAGATACACTGGCAGTAAAAGACCAAGACCATTGAAATCCGCAAAAACCACGGCACAAGTGACATAGCGACCCAGATGCTTCAAGGTGTCATGATGTGGAGCTGACATGCACAGGCCGGTCAGGACAGACCAGTGGAGAGAGTCGGGGGAGAGAGCGTGGGACACATACGGGCATTGACCCAGGTTGTCCTTCGTGCCTCTCACCCAATATTCTCTTCAATCAGACAAGGTGGTCGAGCTGCTCCAAGATGTTAATGGTATGGACCTGCTGACCGGACCGGTGAAGCTGGGCAGCATGACGCGAGACAAACTCAGACAGAGAGTGGCGTCGGACACCGACGGGCATAGCCCAAGGATTTTGATGATGATGATGATGATGATGATGATGATGATGATGATTCTTTAAACTGCGACTTGGCGTAGTGCTACCTTTGTGCGCACACAAACACACACGCGCACCCACACATATAGAGGATAGAACTATTGGATCCACATTCAACTCGCCTGTTCTTGACAATCCAGTAATCGACATTCTCTGGTGATGTTCCGTATCCGACGACTAAAACCGCGTGACCCAGTTTGGTGCTGCTACAGAGTGGATCGTTGTAAACACCTTTGACAGAACATAAAATCTTCTTAGTATTATTGCATTTATACAGGTGAAAACTTCGTAGTAGCATGCCATTATAGAGGTGAAAACTTCGTAGTAGCATGCCATTATACAGGTTAAAACTTCGTAGTAGCATGCCATTATACAGGTTAAAACTTCGTAGTAGCATGCCATTATAGAGGTGAAGTGACAACTTGCTGCCAATGCTCATGCATCCCAGAAACATTTGTTTGAAGCAACTCGCGAACTTTAATATTATGGGTCAGCACAGATATTATTATTTTTAAGCATGAATACTTGAATATTTTTTGTTTATGTCGGCTTTGTAATTACGTGTGTGTGTGTGTGTGAGTGTGTGTGTGTGTGAGTGTGTGTGTGTGTGTGTGTGTGTGAGTGTGTGTGTGTGTGTGTGTGTGAGTGTGTGTGTGTGTGAGTGTGTGTGTGTGTGTGAGTGTGTGTGTGTGTGTGTGTGTGAGTGTGTGTGTGTGTGAGTGTGTGTGTGTGTGTGTGTGTGAGTGTGTGTGAGTGTGTGTGTGTGTGTGCGTGTGTGTGTGTGCAAGCATGTGCATATTTACAAATTACGTATTACGAATGTAAATATGCATGAGTGGCATTGCGTGCGTAGGCCAATGTATTGTTAGTTTACACGCATGCATGTGCATTATTGAGCATGCAGAAAAGTATATGCACACTTTTCACAGCATGGCATATGTTGCTATCATTAGATGCACGAAAGTTGCCTTTTTTGATGTTTGAACAAGCATATCGCAGACAACATTCTTACGAAGTCATTAATTATCTGATCGACGTGCACGTGGTACCACGAAGCGAATATTTCAATTCCCATTGTGTTAAGATGAGAAATGATGTGTGATGGATTGTTGTGAATTTCATGTTTAGAAATTGTAGGCTGAATATGATTGATCAATGCCTAGCAGAACTTCTCAGTTCATCGACTGAGATAGCAAGGAAGGGGGTGTTTTGGGTGTTTGAACAGTCCCGAAATGGAAAATCCGAAAAATAATAGAATGCATTTACGAGCACATGATGTTAAAACCATGAAATAAAACCATGAAAACACCCCCCAAAATAAAAAAATAAAAAAGGTCATAAGTTTTTCTGGAAGGGAAATTGGTGACTTTTGATGATTTCGGCCGGATGACTAAAAAAAGGTCATTAGTTTTTAAGGAAGAGAAATTGGTGAAACACCCCCGAAATCAAATCCTGGCTACGGCCTTGGTAGCAGTGATAGAGTTAGGTCTTCGGAGGAGCTCTCGATTGCATCAGAAAAAACTATTCGCACTATAACAATGTCACTAGACCTGTAATCGAAGAGAACGTATTGATGCAACTTATTGATGCAACTTATTGATGCAATTTATTGATGCAACTTATTGATGCAATTTATTGATGCAATTTATTGATGCAATTTATTGATGCAATTTATTGATGCAACTTATTGATGCAACTTATTGATGCAACTTATTGATGCAACTTATTGATGCAACTTATTGATGCAACTTATTGATGCAATTTATTGATGCAATTTATTGATGCAACTTATTGATGCAATTTATTGATGCAATTTATTGATGCAATTTATTGATGCAACTTATTGATGCAACTTATTGATGCAACTTATTGATGCAACTTATTGATGCAACTTATTGATGCAACTTATTGATGCAACTTATTGATGCAACTTATTGATGCAACTTATTGATGCAATTTATTGATGCAATTAATTGATGCAACTTATTGATGCATTTTATTGATGCAATTTATTGATGCAATTTATTGATGCAACTTATTGATGCAACTTATTGATGCAACTTATTGATGCAACTTATTGATGCAACTTATTGATGCAACTTATTGATGCAATTTATTGATGCAATTTATTGATGCAACTTATTGATGCAATTTATTTTGATGCAATTTATTGATGCAATTTATTGATGCAATTTATTGATGCAATTTATTGATGCAACTTATTGATGCAACTTATTGATGCAACTTATTGATGCAACTTATTGATGCAACTTATTGATGCAATTTATTGATGCAACTTATTGATGCAACTTATTGATGCAACTTATTGATGCAATTTATTGATGCAATTTATTTATGCAACTTATTGATGCAACTTATTGATGCAATTTATTGATGCAATTTATTGATGCAACTTATTGATGCAACTTATTGATGCAACTTATTGATGCAACTTATTGATGCAACTTATTGATGCAACTTATTGATGCAATTTATTGATGCAATTAATTGATGCAACTTATTGATGCATTTTATTGATGCAATTTATTGATGCAATTTATTGATGCAACTTATTGATGCAACTTATTGATGCAACTTATTGATGCAACTTATTGATGCAATTTATTGATGCAATTTATTGATGCAACTTATTGATGCAATTTATTTTGATGCAATTTATTGATGCAATTTATTGATGCAATTTATTGATGCAATTTATTGATGCAACTTATTGATGCAACTTATTGATGCAACTTATTGATGCAACTTATTGATGCAACTTATTGATGCAATTTATTGATGCAACTTATTGATGCAACTTATTGATGCAACTTATTGATGCAATTTATTGATGCAATTTATTTATGCAACTTATTGATGCAACTTATTGATGCAATTTATTGATGCAACTTATTGATGCAACTTATTGATGCAACTTATTTATGCAACTTATTGATGCAACTTATTGATGCAACTTATTGATGCAACTTATTGATGCAACTTATTGATGCAACTTATTGATGCAATTTATTGATACCAGTCTATTTTTCAAAAGTCTTCCTCACATTAATGAACAAACCCTGATTCAATTTCTGTTTCAACCATTCTGAGTTTAATGCCCATCTGTGAATAAAACTTTTTTCACAGTATAATCATTATTTTCTGAGATGGCACGAATCACAAGGTGTCTTACTGTGTTCAAGACACTAATTGCAACAAAGCAATAAATTCAATTAATAATCAGAGTGCAATATTGCTCAATCTAACGGCATTCAACGGTTAAATGTGAATAATATAGGAAAATATTTATGCTCACCCTTTTTTGGCTTTTGGAAAGATGGTCTGCTGGCGTCGATGGCAACAGATACGGGTCCAACTGAGGCAACGGCCGCCATGAGTTCCCACTCTGAATTACTCCGGATGGCCATATAACCGCTGCAGGTGGCTCCACGATAAGCTGGTCTGTATCGACAATTGCTGACCTGCAGAGAGAGTATAATGCTAATTCAATATTCAATTCAGTTTATTGCAACCATCAACAATTAGTTATAGCAGCATGCATCACATAACAGGATGGTAACAATGAAGGCCCTATGGGATGAATATCCCGCTAACAGAGACACCTATTAATTAGCCTACACTACTTTAACAGGTGGCTAGACGGCCAACGACATGAATTAAACGGCATAAACAACATGAGGAGACAAATCATGTAGTGAACTCAACTAATAAAAACGGAAACAAAAAAAATCAGTGCATGTAATGTTAAAGAATAGCGTAGTCGTGAATTAGGTTCACGCTTTTGTCGGCTAATGTTAAAGAATAGCGTAGTCGTGAATTAGGTTCACGCTTTTGTCGGCGCGCTTTCTACAAAATTCCAAACTCAGACCAATCGCAGAACTCACAGAAATCCCTATGGTTAACTGAGTCAAATGAAACATAAAACTGAGCTGTTATCTTAACAAGATGCTTGCCATAGCTTCCTGTGATCTTTACTTCGTTCCCAATACCATTGCCCCACGTTTAATTTCTAGCTTATAAGACTTCAGTTTTAAACCGTGACTGTATCTGATTAGACATAGACATACATTTTCTGCAATGGCGGAATCGAGGGTCATCGGCATGTTTTGGAAGTGTTTTGGATTAGCATGAGTCAAGCCCTACAACCCATACGATGCGCTGAAATGAGTAGGCTAATGACCTTTTCTTCATATGGATATGATTCTTCAATGTCGAGTCCATTGTTGGCTTTGATGTAATTAAACGCTTTGATGGCCCTGCCACCGTTGCAACCATGGTTACCAAAGTTTCCTGAACAGTCGACAAGCTGTTGTTCACTCAGCGACACCAGTCGCCTTGTCTTGCGGAATTGTTGTCCCTCTAGAGAACCAGTCTAACAGCAGAACACCAACGAGTAACTTTCGAGTATGACTCATTGACTCACCGACAAGGTAATTATTAGACGCATTGTGAAGTATAGGCCTATATATTAAACACTCAACTACATCAATCCTGTCTGTGACGGAAATACACAATTATAATTAAGATATAGGCTATAATATTATTTTCCAGTGTGACCTGCTCTCATCATGAATTTATTATTAGCCACCATTATAACCACACAGCACCGACTGATAGCGTTGAGTAGGCCTGGGTCTATGAGGGAGTGAAGAGCTTGCTCAAAGTCCTTAAAATGTCTACAGTATGATGAGAGACTTGGACGTCTACCATCCGCGCGACCAGGCATGAAAACTTTAACTAACTTGCTACCGTTGATCTACGAAATCGCAAGTTCAGAATAGGTCAAGTGAAGAACGGGTCAAAGTTTATGCTCGACAGTAAATAAATATTGAGCTCGTTTCTTATAAGGTTCGCACTTAGGCCTACCATTCAGCTGAAGGCTAAATGCGGTAATTGTGGTAATTGTGACAATTATGGTCATTGGGGGTAATTATATAATTATATTAATAATTGTGGTAATTATTGTATGCATGAGCACATGTTAGAGCGCCTCATCAGGAACTACTCAGAGGCGCTCCCGACTACAACGCGGACACGGAATTCCGAGTCCTACGCGGAAGCGCATGCTCAATTGATAGTTAAGGACTTGCTCACAATGCTCAGGGTCATTACGCGGGGGCTTGAGGTGGATTCGAACCAGCAACCTTTCGGCTCCATGGCATTGAACATTCATTCATTTCATTCATTCATAGCATCTATATAGCGCCCCATTAAGAAACTACTCAGAGGCGCTCCCAGCCCAACCACGAACATAATCCTACATCACCTAGCCCCATTCAATAGTGAAATATATAGAGTAAGACGTATCATAAGACGTGTCATCGCTAAAATGTTTAAAATGTAGGTTTCATCACACTCTTAATTTGAGGCTTAAGGGATTAACTTACGATAGGCCTATCACTTTGACAAGATATAATAATGATTGCCAACAATTGAAATATGCTGTAAAGATCTCGAAATTTCAACTCTGCAATTAAGTGCAATTAATCGTCAAATCATTCAAGTTTTTTGTTAACTTTGTAGGCTACTCATGAAATTTCACAGATTTTGTATTTACGGAAATTTACACAAAGTCCAGATTTTCACATAGAAACCTAAATGCAACATAGCACTACATCAAAACGGATTTCTTGGTAAGTAAACTACGTTTATAAAGCCAATCATATCCATCAAAATTAATGCTGACAGAGATTCATTTAAATATGGGAACTTACCGCACTGAAAGCCCAACACGAACCGCATTTTCCCTGAAAAACATGAATTCAAAAATAAGCATTTTCATATTTACAAGACGAAGTTTCATGAATTTCAAAAGGTATGAGCTATAGGCTAATATAATTTATCATGGACGAGTTCTTTTCAGTAAAAGCAACACTTTGACGTGTTTAAGTTTTCAGTCACATTTCTATTCACACAAATATTGTTTTCATCGATCCAGTTACCAGTAATGAAAGCAGATAAACCTGGCTGGATTTACCCAAACTCCCAGCGTATTTCTAGTGCAGTAATTGAAACACATTTAGTAAAAATATCATGGTACCATCGCTCATCGAACTAAGTACTTCAGCTTTAGGTTACATAAAATTTTGCTCATCCAGCTTCTAACGTTAGCCTACTGCAATAATTCAGTGCAACAATCATGTTTTAATTAGGGCTGTTGATTAATCGCCGTTAACGCGAGCGATTAACGCGTTAAAAAAAATTGCGATTAATTTTTTTAACGCGTTAATCGCGCGCGTTAATGTAATATCGTTATAATGACCATTGCACGCCACAGTATCTCTAGTATTGAATTTATGCGGTACAATAGATCTACAGCGCCAAATGAACAGGCTGATTAATAGGCCTAGTAAAACTCAGACCAACGTGCTGACCTTCAGCACACAGCAAAAGAACCGCCCCAAAAGAAATAAAATGCGAGTGCATGAACAGTCATCCGACTCTGAAGACGAGTTACGAAGTCAGTTGTTGAACGGTACAGACTTGTTCGACAAATTGAGAAAGAACTGGATCCATTGCATGTGGTGGAAGTTAGGCCTACAGGAGGACAAATACCCAGCCCTAGCTAAGTTAGCTAGGACAGTGGTTCCCAAACTTCAGCAGTCCGCGGACCGGCAATAATTTTTGATGAAGCTCGCGGACCGCTGACTTAGGCCTAAATGGTGATGGCAAACAAAAGCGGCCTAATTAAATGATAAAAAGTCTAAAGTAGGCCCTATAAGGCTATATGCAAATAGCCTACATTTACATGTCCTTGAAGCCTTATTTGTTTAAGATTGATCACGAGTATTTTCGCTTGAGCTGTCGGTTATTTTTCACCTTGGACGTGCTCTTTGAACAAAAAGCCACTTCTGAATCATTAGCCTATTATCTTCGCTCTGAGTTTCTGATCAATCAAGCTCATTCGCTGTTTTTTATATTAGAAAATCTGTCCTGATTTGTTTGCTTACGTTTGCTCATTTTTATTCAAAGACATTTGTCTATATTTAAAGTAAAAGTTTTATACTATGTCAGAATTTTTACAATTCTGCATCCGGCATTTACTAGGTAGGTCCTAAACAGGACTAAGCTCGAAAACTGACTGCAGTCATCGAAGTAGTAAATTTAAAAGAAATTTAAATTGTTTGAATTCGCCATCTGGAAAGTTTAAATCAGGCGCATTGATTTTGTTTCAAATTTTGAATTTGTAAGACAGAAATTTGAATAAATTTTAGACAACAAATCGAATAATTTCACAATTTCAAACAAATAAACTGATAATTGCAGTTTATTTTGTTTATTTTTAACTCTTCTCTGCGGACCGGCGATCATACCTCCGCGGACCGGTGCCGGTCCGCGGACCACCACTTTGGGAACCACTGAGCTAGGATATATCTTGGATTCCCGGCCATCAAGGTCCCATGTGAAGGTCTCTTTTCTGGTAACTGGCTATGTTGTGAATAAAAAAAGAGCCTCACGTGAACCAGCCAACGGAAACAAACTTGTTTGCTTAAGCAATTGGCTAAGTCATTAATTTTTATAATCGAATATGTGTTAGTTCCACTTTTATGTGTTAGTTGAACCCTTAGTTTCACTTTATGGAAGTTGATGTCGTTGTAAAGGTAGGCCTTGCTGAAACTAAAAGGAAAGTAGAAAAATGTTTGCCAGCACTCGATAATTTTAATTGTTTACTGTTTAGTGTTTAGTCGATTATTTCTGTTACACGGAACTGTTCTGAAATTAAGAGGTATAACAATTAACAATCATTATTAATCAAGAATTCATCATTTTACTATAAGGCTTATGGTTAATTGAACTGTTTTATAATAAACTTAGCAAGTAAACAGAAATGTCAGACAACGTTAAAAACGTCGATTAATATGGCGTTAATTTCGATTAAAAATTTTAATCGTGCGATTAATCGCGATTAAAATTTTTAATCGAACAACAGCTCTAGTTTTAATCGTTCATCCAGCGTCTAGTTTTACTCCAGCATAGCATTCATGGAGTGCTGTACGAATTGGGTCTGGGTAAATGTTGGCTACTCCGCATAATCTATTGCCAGTTAGAGAAACGTGACTCCAAGTAATGGAAGACTATAGGGTGGATTCAGTGGCTAATTCATATCAAAATCAACATGAATATTCATGTGAATAAAATGTAAAACTAACAATGAGGAAAAACAGGCCTAAATAGGCCACAATTATTAGTAATAGATCTACCTGGTGTTTGACTTTGGTAACGTAGCCTTTGCTTCTCCAATCAACCGCATTCGGAAGAGTAAAGTTGACTTCTGGTGTTAAGAAAGTCGATCCAGTAGTTGTCTCCGTCAGATTAAAGGCTTCGCCGCAAGTCATCATCTTCACAAACTCGGAATGTTCCTAAGGATGTAAAACTTAATTAGATCGTTAGAGTAACTGTCTCCATTCCTTTCCATAATCATTTCGTCATAATCGTATGACAACGTCTTCTCTTCACATTGTTCTACTTGTTTCTGCGACACAAGTCTAATCACCTCCCTCTTCTCTTCCTCGTCCCTCTTATTCTCTTTGTTTCTAACTAAGTCTGTTACAAGACAGGCTTTTCACTCGAAACGTATAAGACACTTCTTTTAAGAGCTCTTACCCTGTCTCCTCATCTGATCCTCTATCTTCCAATTCCCGACCCCAATGACACCCGTCTTAGTATCTGTTCTGCCCTTCTAACTCGACCCGGACCACCTTTGGACTACTCTTACGGACAACCCTTTTGACGCAACGCAGCGCTCGTGAATAGGTTGGTGCCCCGCGCTAGGCTTTCGAGAAGCGCTTTAGAAGTGTTGAGATTACGATTACAATACGCCATTAATTATTATTCTTAGCGCCATATTCACCCCTTTGACTACGATAGTGTGTCGCGTTAAGTTAGGAAATCGAAAATTTTCTATTGATAAGCTTATCATCGCATACATCGTAGCCTAAGACTGGTCAAAGTCAAAAACTGCAGACTTTCCATTAATGTCGATAAAGTATTTTTGTAGAATACCAGGTCGCTGAATTCATTGATGCCCATCGTGAAGCTCTTCAGTCCTTTCATGCAGAGATAATTGTTTACTATCAATTCTTTCAAGTGTTTAACGAAGATGTTTTTCCTGATCGTTTCTTCTGATGCATCATCGTAACTTTTTCCTACGATCAGTATTATACATAGGCCTAATGTTTTACTTTGCAGAAGTTTTCCATTAATTCAGAATTTGGACAACACTGACAACTCAAACTTAACTGTTCGAACAACACTTTGGACAGAAAGGTGTAGGAAGTTTTGCCTCCAGCAAAAATGTTAGGTTATGTCATAGACAAATTGGGCTGAAAAAATTAAACAGACTGAAATATTGAATAAAATTTCATAGAATTCAACGTCTTTAATTGTACGATGATGCTGAACAATAGATTAGAGCCGATCATGCTTTGCTGCTGAATTTTGATAGTTTTGTTTCGGTGTCCAATGAAGTGCGTCTACCAATGTGCAAACCTGTGATGGAAGGACTAAGTACTAAGTAAGCCTACTAAGTCCAACGATGCCGCATTCCTGTCGTCACCATGCCTTCGCAAAGCAGTTCAACATGCTCTTCAGTGTCCTCATATAAAAACTGCCAGAGATGTGTATTTTCAAATGCAATCTAGAGTTTGTAACGGAGAAATTTAAGAAAAAGGTCGTTATTGTCATCAACAACCTGACACAAAAGACTCATTGTAATACAACACAGACTTCGAGCCCTTGTGAAACTCTTGAATGAACAAGGTGATGAGGAGAAGCTGTCACATGAGAGGTCATAACAGCTGATGAGTCGTTCATAGGAAAGACTAATAGACTACTGATTGGGTTTTAGCAGAGTGCATACGATGGGCAGTAACTATTAGTAGTCGATGATCATCCGACTGGCCACCGAAGAGACCGATATGCCTAAGGTCTGATGAGGAAGAGTTCTCAAGATACTTTAGTAGAATGATCAATTTCTTAAACGAATAAGATGTTGGATAGGATGTAGTGAAAATATTTTCCTTGTGCAATCTGTCTTAAACGCTGCTGCTAGGCTCAAACAAGCCTCTCTCGGTTTTATCAAATTTCCAAATATACAGTTTGAAATCTCTGTTTGAAATATTTTGATGAAATCTGGCCATCATGTGTAAATATGAATTGTCTTTAAACCTGTAAAATTTCGTTTCGAAATTCTTACTTCTGGCCAAGATACTGCCAAACAACTTAAGGGGTCTTTTATGGCCCACCCTGTATGACTGAAGCCTTATGCTGGTTCACTATCACCTCTCCGATCCAATATAAGATCATCATTCTGGTCTCCAATTCCCAACTTGGTCTTGTCCCCACATATCTTTCCGATTACAATACGTGCAAGCCTCTCTCATCGACATCCGTTCGCCCCTTGCGCTTTACCGACCGTCTTTGACCTTCTTTGTTCCTAGTGCTCGGTGTGTCTTAATTATTGCTGTGATAGTCATTGGTTTCGACATCCACGTCAGTGGCGGCGCCAGGATTTCCTGTTTTTTTGGGGGAGGCTGAATCCTCGCGGAGGAAATTGTCGATTTTCGTCCACCAAATTTCTGACGACCTTTTTTAGTTGTTTGGTCGAAATCTCATGGAATAGTTCATTTTTACACGTGGAAAAAACCTGATGGTCTTTTTTTGGGGGGGGGGGGGTTTACCTCCCTATTCCCTTTGGCGCCGCTACTGATCCGCGTTGCATCATTGTAGCTTTGAATAATTAAAAATGTGATATAATACTTATTGTCTAAACTCTATGACATAATAATTATTATTATTATGCCGTGGAGTTGAGGAGGCACGGGACGAAATGCATCAACGCGTCATTGATGATGACGAATCAGTCAAGCAGGACTCAACTGTGCTATAACCTTCGTCAACGACCACACGACTTCTCGCTGCCTCTCAAGGACGACCGTAATTTCATCCCACGCATTTTATACCGACGTGAAGAAAAATCATCCCCTTGATCTTCTATTGCCTAACTAACACTGATGACCGTTACTTAAGATGACGTTTTAAAAGCTTTTCTATGCTATTTTCTATCTCTCTTCGTGTACCCATGTGCGGTGTGTCTCTTGGTTTCACCATTAAACGAATATGTAGCCTATATATCGCGCATGCACAATTCTCCAAAGAGTTCAAATAGAAAATAAATTTTAACTTCATCAGCCTAATGTCCAGAAACAATTCCTCTACCTTCACTTGAGATGTTGCAGACATAACCAGGTTTTTGACAAAGTTATTGTAAAATATGTCGGGTAGGCTAATTTTTTTTATGAATGACCCTGTGTATAATAATTTTAGTGTATGCTAAAGTTTGGTTGAGGTCACCATAATAATTATTATGGTGGTCTCAATTAAACTTTAGCATACACTATTAGACATGCATCACACAGAGTTTAGAGTAGACCTAAAGGCAAAACAAAAAAGCTAATGGAAGCTACAGAAAACAAGGGGGGAAACAATTAAAAGGAAACTGAAACGCTCAACACTGTTCAGTCAAAATAGAAAATGATCAAGAGAATAGAAAACAGATATTTAAATACCGGAGAGAGAGAGAAAGAGAGAGAGGGAGAGAGAGAGGGGGAGAGAGAGAGAGAGAGAGAGAGAGAGAGAGAGAGAGAGAGAGAGAGAGAGAGAAGGCGCTAGTTAGAAAAGGCCATCTGCCTTTCATTCGATTCCTTATATTAGAAAGGGGCTTAATTGTCTTTTTCTAAAAATCCAAATGTTTGATTAAAACAACATCAAGTTTAGTAGGCTTACATGGTTTTGAAACCAATTTCAATGTGGCTACCAATGCGGTTTTGTCTTTGCCAGAATGAACCAGGTTCCAAAAAGCATAAGTGACCGTCCGGTACCGTGGCCTATCTTTCATTATGTGGCGAACTTGCAAATAATATTATTATCAATTCGTTAAAAATGCTATTTAAATGAATAAATCGATAATCTGAGTTGCGCGGGGTTATACTTTTGCATAGCCTACACGTGAAATCCAGAATGTAGTCCTATCCCAAAAATACTGAAGAAGCAAATTTTTGTTGTCCGATACCATGCATAAACTTCCTTTAAATACGTGAATTCGCATTTGAGGGGAAATAATGCCAATAAATTATGTGGTAGGCTTATAAATGAGAACCATGTTTCTTTAAACGACCTTGTTGATTAGATCGTGTGGCATTTCCTTTTTATTTCCCAAATCAGTTTTAAACAAATTATTTTCAATGCATACTCATAAGTATGAATATCACTCGTCTTCGTCACTTTGTCTAACTCAATGACATTACCATAATTGCTTTTGAATGATTGCCATTCATCATCAAGTTCTGTCAGCGATGGAAACGTGATCCTGTGTGGTTCTTCTTCTCCTCCTTCCTCTCTGATTGGATCAATCAAACGTTGCCATTGAAGACGTTGTGGAGCAGAAGACGCCACGATCACCAAGCAAGACGCAATCAGGAGAAACGAATACATGCTGCCTCACTTCGTTTATAAAGAGAATACATAAACATCATCCGTCTAAATAATGTTGCATAAAACATGTACAAACGACCAGTGTATAAAATAATAAAGAACGGGTCTGCTCTAGATGTGAGAAGAAGTTTCCAACATGCATCGTGGAAGGATGGATCCGATTTGACCAGGGTCTATGACAACAGAGGCCGTTATCCTGGACAGAAATTTGCTCGGCGTATTACAGCACTTGAGAGCGCCATTGATCGATCGGATCAAACGAATAGAAATCCACGGTCCTATAATAGACTCGGCTCGCTTTGTCGTCTTCTAGGCAACTCACTCGACTTGGAAAATAAACGATCGACTTGATCAACTTTCGCCGACTTGAAATTTTGTCAGATACTTGACATTGTTCGCTTGGTAAAATTGTTGTGGGTTACTTTATATTCCAGTCACAATAATATTGCTTTAATATCAATTTAATACCCTTCCTTATACTTTCAAACGGCAATAGAACTGGTATAGTCTAATCTCAGCATTTATGACGATAATTATTATTGTTTGGATAAATTGCAAATGCTATAAACTCGTTTAAAATGTTCGATTGAATTGATATTTTTGATTATAAATTATTTTTAAATTTTCTTGTGTGGAATAAAATTTTGTCAAATTCTTAAAATGTCACTATGGACGGATGGTTTTGAAAAGGAGTTTAAAACTTTTATCTTTACGGTTTGAGAATGAGTTAATTACCTTTATCCTTGCGATTTTACAATGAGTTAATTACCTTTATCCTTGCGATTTTACAATGAGTTAATTACATTTATCTTTGCGATTTTAAAATGAGTTAAAAACTTTTATCTTTGCGGTTTTAAAATGAGTTAATTACTTTTATCTTTGCGATTTTGAGTCGCAATGCTGACGCTTCAAAACGGTAACCACTTTGAATTCCAGAGACAGCGAATGAAATTTATGCCAAATTGTTCTGCAGGATCATATAAATAAAACTCTAAAATAGTGGAGTAATAATAATAATAATAATATTAATAATAATAATAATATGGAACGGCCGCTCGAGTAAGATGGCGGCATGTTTAAACGGGAGTGATTTTTTGTCTTTAATGATCGTTTTCCAGTCCTTTTACCTTCTTTTTTAACGTTTTGTCTTAACCTACTCCTAACGGATAGGATGGTTTTATTGGGTTTGCACTTTTGAATCTGTTTCTGCCCAGGTTTGTGTTGGTTTTTGACATTTGAACCCGGGCGTGAGCTCCGCCCATCGGCGCACCTGTGGAAACACAGGTCATAGTTCACAGCACAGCACTGACCACGTCGGCATTTTCACCTGTATAGACTGCTACATAAACAACACTGTGCACGCACATCAGGACAGTATAGACGTCTACACACACGAATAGCCGTGAATATAGTGTTCACCCAAGGCAATGGACGGCTCGACGCCCCCGAGGTCGTCGCAGAAAAAAGCTAGGGGGGCCTGCAGCGTGTGCAGAGCAGAAAGACAGCTGCATAATCGTGATGGAAAGGTTCATTTACATGGACCTAGAAGCCAGCCGTGTCCTGGCTCTGGAAAATTGCCACTGGGAGCCGATCAGTCCACCCAGCCGTTCATGGCGCTGGTAGACCACGGAGCCAGCCCTAGCAACAGCTTAAACCAAGGGGCTGCAACTTCTCGCCCGCCAACCCAGCAAACGTCAACAGGGATGAAAGCCAGTGGACAAGCATCAGATCAAGGAGCCGGAAGGGGTGATGAAACCATCGAGGTCACCCTTCACCCGACGATGCGACACAGAATCTTGAAGCGCATCCCAAAAGGCGCCAGGCCGAGCGTTGGTAGGCTTTTAACGACAATCATCAACAAAATCCTCATCGATCCAGACAATCCATCACACTGGCACATGATGTTGACCTTCGGCGCCGGGATTCTGGAACAACCGAAAAGAGGAGGCAAGCGCCACAATTTGGCAACGACAATCAAAACCAGGGTTAACGGCTTCCTCGCTGATTGGCCACGCAAGTGGGCAGAGATCACTGCACAGGACTTCACGAACAACAGCTACAGACGTAAGGCCAACCAAAGTGATGAGCAGACAGTGGCAGCAGCTGTGGCGTCAAAATTGGAAGACGGCAACATTAGAGCTGCAGTAAGAATTCTATGCTCGAGTGACAAACCGGCAAACGTGGACCGAGAGACGCTGGAGGAATTGCGATCGAAGCATCCAGATCCTCCAAACGACCGACCTGTCATCACACCAGCGCCCCGATTGGCACCCTTACAGATCAGCGAAGAGCAGATGAGGGGACACATGCGGTCTTTTCCGGCCGGTTCTTCAGGGGGACCGGACGGGATTCGACCACAACACCTGCTGGACCTGGTGACTTGTTCCGATGTTGGAAAGGAACTCGTGGAAGCCATCACAGGGTTGGTCAACCTCCTCCTGACAGGAGTCTGTCCAGCGCAGATCCGACCAGATCTTGTTCGGCGGAACGGTCATCGCACTACGGAAGAAGACTGGAGGCCTGCGTCCGATAGTGATCGGCTACTACTGGCGCCGACTAACATCTAAGAGCGCCAACTCCAACACGGTTCAAAAAGCAGCCACATACCTCGCACCGCGCCAAGTCGGAGTCGGAGTGCCAGGAGGGGCGGAAGCGGCATGCCACGCAGCGAGGAGATTCTTAGCGGAAATGCCCAGCGACTCAATCATGGTCAAACTGGATTTCAAAAATGCATTCAACAGCCTGCATAGAGATCGGATGCTCCTGGCATTGGACGAGATCGCGCCAGAGCTGACACCATACAGCCGTCTCGCATACGCAGAAGCAACAATACTGCAGTTCGGCGAATACACACTGCTCTCACAGGTCGGTCCCCAACAGGGTGACCCACTAGGACCATTGCTGTTCTGCATACCGATGCAGCCAATCCTGCAGAACCTGTCCTCAAGTCTGACGTTGGGTTTTCTGGACGACCTAACGTTGGGAGGAGCAGCAGCTGTAGTAGCGGATGATGTGAGGGAGATAGAGCGTCAGTGCGGCATCATGGGCCTCGAACTCAACCGCGAAAAGTGCGAGGTGATTGCACGATCAGACGAATGGAGGAAACATCCGGCTCTACATCAGTTTAGCCCAGTAGCCGTGGATGATGCTTGTCTTCTGGGAGCGCCTCTATCACCGGATAAGGCCTTAACAACGTGCCTGGAATTTCGATGCTGCGAGCTGGCACTTGCAATCTCAAGACTGGAAAACATCGCCAAACATGATGCGCTGGTCCTGCTAAGAAACGCCCTGTGCTCTCAAAAAGTGCTTCACATGCTGAGATGTTTCCCCTGCTACGAACACCCGCTGCTGGACAAATATGATGAAATACAGAGAAGAGGCCTTTCCTCTATTCTAAACATCAGCCTGAATGACACTCAATGGCACCAAGCTTCTCTACCAGTTAAACTGGGAGGACTGGGCATACGTCGGGCTGCTTCGCTGGCGCTACCCGCCTTCTTGGCTTCCGCTGCGAGCACCCGCACTCTCCAGTCCTCCATGCTGGGCCATGTTCTACCAGACCAGGATGAGCAGGAGGAACATATGCTGCAACGATGGTCTGAAGAAAGTCAAACAACACGACCAGACAATCAGGCAGCATATAAACAAGCATGTTGGGACGGACCACTGATAGAGAAGGTGAAGGATTCGCTGACCGAAGGATGCAACGACGAATATCATCAAGCAAGACTGAAAGCGACAGCGGCGTCTCACGCTGGAGACTGGCTATTCGCACTCCCGATCTCATCATGCGGGCTACGAATGGATGATGAGACGATCAGAGTGGCAGTGGGCCTCAGACTAGGAACGATGACCTGTGAACCCCACACGTGCCCTTGTGGGATGAATGTGACTGCAGAGGGTTCGCATGGCCTATCATGTAGCCTTGGCCCGGGCCGAATAGCCAGACACGCGACAATAAATGACATCATAAGCCGAAGTCTTACACAAGCTGGAATGCCGAACATCAAGGAACCACCCGGTCTCTCACGCACAGACGGAAAAAGACCCGACGGAATGACGTTGATTCCGTGGCGAGGAGGACGCAGCCTCGTGTGGGATGCCACCGTCATAGACACGGTTGCTCCTTCCTACCTACATGCAACGGCTGCAACGGCGGGGGCGGCGGCTGAATTGGCAGACACGAGAAAAACTGCCAAGTACGACCACCTGTTGACCAACCACCACTTTGTCCCCGTGGCCCTGGAGACCCTGGACCCTATTAACAACAATGGACTTGATTTTATTAAGGACCTGGGAAAACGTTTAACGCTAATCTCTGGAGATATTAGAGAGACATCTTATCTTTTTCAACGTCTTTCTGCCACCATCCAACGCTTTAATGCTATTTCTTTCCGAGGCACTTTTGCCCAACCATGCACTACCGAGTGAGTTGCCGTTCCAGAGCGACATTAGTTATATCTCCGGATATTGTTTGGCACACCTGAGGGATCATAAATACCTCGGGTAAAAAAAATATAATAATAATAATAATGATAATAATAATAACTGGGTTGACCGAGGCGACACAGGACATACTCGAAACAAGTTATAATCCTCCAAAGAATCTCGGTAGCGGTCCAACAGGGAAACGCTTCTCTTCCAAATTGACTTTCTAACAATGCTATATGATGATGATGATGATGATGATGATGATAGTAATAGGATAATAATAATAATAATAGTAATAGTAATAGTAATAATAATAATAATAATAATAATAATAATAATAATAATAATAATAATAATAATAATAATAATAATAATAATAATAATAACAGAATGCTGCTATCATTATCATCATCATTGTCGTCGTCGTTTTCGCCATCATCATCATCATCATCATCATCATCATCATCATCATCATCATCATCATCATCATCATCATCATCATCATCATCATCATCATCATCATCATCATCATTATCATCATCATTATCATCATCATCATCATCATCATCATCAAAATTTTCATATAATGGGTGAGTATAATGGTAATAATTATTATCAGCATTTAAAATACACATCGTCCATGGCCGCAACAAAATTTTACAGACTCGTCGAAATAATTTACAGCCTTTGCAATCTCAACAAATTAATATCTGTGTAATTATGATAATAATATATGACTTGATATCCATTATAGTTCACTACCATGAATCGTGTTAAAGTTACCAATTCGCTGTGAAACCCTTGAAGTCTTTTTCTTCACCGCCAATGAAGGAAGAGGAAAGAGACGCCGTCTGCAACACACTGTCACCTCTTGCAGACTGCAGCTGATTGCAGACGTTGTCGACTTTTATACCAGTTTCAAACGGGGAACAGGATACTTACATGCTGACTAATTCACTATTGAGCTGTCATCACGGAAACTGAAACCACTGGTCAGGGAAGATGCAGATTCATTTGAAATGCATATTGTATTATTATCATCATCAAATATCATCATTTTCCCAGAATCTGATCTTATCTTATCTTATCTGACCATTTATAAAGCGCTTCTCGCAGCACGAGCCTTTCAGAAGCGCTCCCAGTGCGTTCACTGAGCTCCACTGATGGAGCTCAGTGACATAATAACAACTGTAGTGGTTGTAACAAATAATAATAATATCAGCAACAGTTTTGTTTCACAGCTATTTTTTGAGCAGTCTTCGTATCAGCTGGCCCACCATGTTGCTATCATCTCGACAAAATTGTTATCTAACATTTGTCTTACTTCTAAACAGATGGATCTACTATTCACTAGTCTACTATGGCTGCCACTCTTGTCCATGCCTCTGTGGTCTATCGCCTCGACTATAATTGTTGTAGGCCTAGTGCCCTCTATGTCGGGCATAATATTTTGAAGTCAGCATTATGCAATATGACAAAATTGATATTTTCATGCTAAGACCCATGTTGCTGTTTAGAAAATAATAATTATATCCGGGTGGTGCTTCGGTTTTCAGCAGCGTTAATTCACTTCTCCTGGTCGCGCAGTTTTGTTCGTCATATGATATTATGGTGATTAGTCTCTTGTTTGGTGTAGTTATCTATTTACGCTGAATGCTTGTTTTCATTTTCTGTGCCTTCGAGAACTTCCTGGCGTGTAGCTTCTAACTTGCACATGCAGGCTATAACAGTTACTGTATCCTGAGCCAAGCTTAGATCTGATGCATCCACAGATCAAATTAACCAACAAATGATAAAATCATAAATTTATGAGAATACGGATATTATGAAACAGCGCATTCCTTTTTTCTAAAATGCGCTAATTTTTCCAGTTCCCGGAACTGAAGAAATTAGTGGTACTTAGACCCAAACAAGTTAGTACCCTTTATTTGAATCTGTAAGCACACGGGATTGCTGTGTTATATTGTTGCATTTTAAAATTTACTAGTATAGCCTAACAGTATCAGATTAAAAAGTCACAATTATACAATCATAATTTTTTTCATTGAAAATGCATCGACTGACGAAACGACTTTTGAACAATTTAGAGTTAGCCAATACTACAACACGAAAGTGTGTAAGACTTGTAAGTCTTATCTCTTGCGAAGTTGGCATACTTGATTTTCACGCAGAGCTAGCATTGCGGATGGTTGCAATGGCCAAAGAAAATGGTGTGATTTCTGTAAAAAATTCTTGTCTCATATAGGCTGCTATTGAAGATGTCCTCCAGGCTCTTGTTTGTTCCATGATCGTAAGCGGCTAAAATTTGGCGTCGTGCGTTCTGCCATCTTCAATCCTTTATTAAAGAAATTGATTGATTTATTGATTGACACAGTCACACAGTCCATGATTATAATTTGTGTGTAGTCTAGGGCGCCCAAGGGACTTCTGAGAATTCGTGGCGTTGGGGTAATGACTCGCAATAGGACGGATCTACCTTGCATGGCTGCCATAAAACACGAATAAATGGCGATGCCAATTCGGAGTAGGTCTACAAGTACAGCGCCAGTGTACGACAGTCGATCTTTGCGTCCTGCTGTCTAGGTCTAAGACGACTGGCATGTTCACCATGTAGGCTAAATAAAGAAGGTCTATGACTCCAGTCACAAAATAATAGATAGGCTTACAGATGAATGTTAACGTAGGCTGTAATATTATTTCCCCGGTAACACCAGTCACAAAATAATAGATAGGCTTATAGATGAATGTTAACGTAGGCTGTAATATTATTTCCCCGGTAACACCAGTCACAAAATAATAGATAGGCTTATAGATGAATGTTAACGTAGGCTGTAATATTATTTCCCCGGTAACACCAGTCACAAAATAATAGATAGGCTTATAGATGAATGTTAACGTAGGCTGTAATATTATTTCCCCGGTAACACCAGTCACAAAATAATAGATAGGCCTATAGATGAATGTTAACGTAGGCTATAATATTATTTCCCCGGTAACACCATGCAGTAGATCGAGTAATTCGTGTTCATGTTATCCAGGCATGCATGCATACATGTCGCCTATGTATTAGAAAATGCTAGACCTGTATAAATACAAAAGGCATACTGTAATATGCAGCTTATATCGTAGGCTTATAAGTTTACACATGTTATGATTCTTATGAATAGAAGTTATTCTGTCTGATGGGTCTTTCCGCTTGCCGGTAGAATCAGCTAAACCCCCAAAATAGTTTTTTAAATCATGGTTCCATCGTTTGATTGTTGAACCCCGCAGACCAATAATTTCATCTTGACTGCATTCTTAGCCTAATTAGCCCACGTTAGCTACATCGGTAAGAGAGCCGGCGGTCGCGCGTCTGTGGAAGAGAGCGTACGGACCGCGGTTCGAATCCCGAAGGTGGCTATTTCAGAGATTCAAAATCTCGGACTAGCACGGTCCGTCCACGGGGACCTAATTGGCGTGGCGTCCATTCAAACGGGCGAGCGGTGGTGAAGGATCTCACCTTCAG